>JAPZPB010000533.1:0-25205 GCA_037952635.1 Bryoglossum gracile | reverse complement strand
CTTCAATCTCCAATCTCCATCCAATCTCCAATCTCCAATCTCCAATCTCCAATCTCCAATCTCACACATCACCAAACCCCCAGGACCTGTAGCAAACTATGTATTAAGCTTTCTACTACAAATGCTCAACAGGCTAACAAGTAATCCAGTCCTAATCTTTTCAGTCTCACAACCACGCATACCCACCCACAACCACCGAACAAGACCGACGCCTAGCATGCACCTCAACAGCCAAGAACAATGCGATCTCTAGCTCTTTCAACCAGCCCACTAAAAAGTATATATTTATAGCCCGATGCCGAACGAAACGTAAAGAAGAATGACGGGGGACGAAGGAACGGGCAAAGCAGTAAGAGAGGAGAGAGAGCAAAGCCCGTAATATTTCACGCAGTCCAAGCGCTTACCAGCCCAGACCAGAATCCCCATCTCACCCCACCCGGTGTAAAAATCAGCGCAGCCCAGAAAGAAGATGGATATCTCGGCCCCAGTACGCTACAGAGGCAAACACCCAACCCACAACAAATGCATGACCACCACTATCCCCTTCCCTTCTTCAAAAACCCCATGCTTGAATTGGTACGATTTACATAATGATAGCCGGAATGTCGACGTTCACCTTGATGCTCTTGTGCGGCAAAATGGAGCCGCCATTAACATAGATCTCATCGCCAATCGTCACATCATCGCCCAGCACACTAACGTTCTCCAGCCGTGCCCACTTCCCAACACTCGAGTTCCAGCCTACAATCGTGCTCTTGACCCAGGCATGGTCCTTGACCTTGCATCCGGCAAGGAGAACGCATCTTTGTAAACGCACGCCGTCGCCGATGATACAGTCTGGGCCGATGGTGACATTGGGACCAATTCTGCAATTACGCCCGATCTTCGCCGAGGGATCGATTAGCACGTTGCCGCCGTGGACGTAGGGGGTGTTTGCAGGGGTGAGGAGCTTGGAGCCCTTTTTGGTGAGGGAGGAGAGGTAGAGGCAGGTTCCGGAGAGGAAATCTTTGGGTTGACCGACGTCCATCCAGAAGCCCTCTAGATCGAAAGAGTGCAGTTGTCCATCAGTACAGATTGCTGGGAAGGTTTCTTGTTCGATGGATGTAGGGCGAAGCTCGATACGCTTGAGGACCGAGGGGTTGAGGATGTAGATACCTGCGTTAATGCGGTTGCCAACGAACTCGACGGGCTTTTCGACGAAACGGTCGATTCGTGAAGGGTGGTTTGGCTTGTGGACTACGACACCGTATTTGGAGGGTTCCTCGACTTTGGTGACTACAATTGTTCCCTCGTTTCCGTGCGCCTTATGGAAAGCTGCTAGGTCTGCAAAGGGGTAGTCGCAAATAACGTCTGAGTTCAGAACAAAAAAGGGCTTGTCGTCCTTTCCTAGAATCTCTTCGGCGAGCTTGAGGGGGCCTGCGGTTCCGAGGGGCTCAGATTCGATAGAGAATGTGATGTTGACGTTGAATCTCGAAGAGTACTGTTGTGAATAGATCAATCAGTATTTTGGGATGATCTCCGGGTATTCATGTGTAACTGACTTCTGCCAAATGCTTCTCCATAACCTCTGGGCGGTAGTTGACAGCTAATACGATATCTGTGACTCCTGCAGCGGCCAAAGCCTCAACCTGATGTAGAATCATGGGCTTGTTGCCAAATTCGACCAATGGCTTGGGAAGAGTGAGGGTCTGTAGTTTCGTCAGTCATTGAAGACATTGTTGGAGGTATGCTATGGGCGCAGATGCCATTCGAGGTTGCATGATTGAAAGGGGACAACGTACGAGTGGGCGAAGACGGGTACCGAAACCACCAACAAGAATAAGAGCTGGAACACATGTTAGCTGATACTTTGACGGTTGCCCTTTGCTTCTGCAGCTTACCCTTCATCTTGAGAGATTTTCTAAAGTATTACAACTGGATAGTTTTGGATTACCCCAAGGTCAAGTAGATGCGGCTTCTAGGCAGTACGGCGCACACTAGAGAATGGTAGTCAGATGTGGGATACGGTTTCCTGGTGGAGGTATTGAGTTTCTCTCTGTTAGCAAACGTTGAATTGAGGGGGAAAATGGAGTGATTGTAGTAGTCGCAGAGTGGTTGAAAGATCGTGTCGGTGAATTTGAGGCCACAAGTGTTCTTGAGGTCCCCAGGCCAGGATTGAATGCTCGTTTAGAAAGGGGCTAAAAGCTAGGGTCTTCCAAGCGGCACGACGGGCTGCGTAATTTTAGGTAGTCTCTACCTCCGCAACACGTTTTGGAACAATTGAATAAGAATGCTCTGAAACTGCAATAATAAATATTAATACGACTAATAATCATTTAGCCCAGGCCAGATCTCACAAGTTCACATTAACCTGAGGAGAAGAAGCATCTCACGCCGTATACGAAGCACTAAGCCGGGCCTTGATATCTAGCTTGCTTCTGCAAAGCGCTTCATAGGCAAATGACAATGCACCATCTACATAAGGGCCACATCATGGGACTGCTGCCGTGTTCTCCTTTCCCGAATGCTCGAGATTTGTCATTCTGTGCACGATACAAAACCGATCACAGCCGCCCACTCTGTGTGGCGTGGGGTGCTTGTGTAACTTGCTTTTGCCTTGGAACCTCACACAGCTTATGAAGGTACTGGAAGGGCTTACTGGAGGGAGGTCCTCGTCTCGTATCAAAGTCCCTCGTGATTTGCAAATTGTCTTCTCGGACAAATACTTCGTACCTTGAAATTTGCGCCACAGCCGTTCCCAACCATGCGCCAGCCCTCAGATCTCCTGGGACAGCATTTGGATATGCAGCCCTGATGAGAATAGATATGTCAAAACCACCTGGAGATCCAAAACTAGCTGAAAGGAAACTAAGTTGGGCACATGAGACTAAGCCAATAATAAGTGGAAAAACTAAGACTCACTGGTACTGGTAGGGTTATCCCGCCTGAGAGGGGCGACATCTAGATTGTCTAGCTAAACCACAATATGAAGCTTCTTCTGGTATCTATCTCCATAGCTCGGGTTTCAAAATCAATATAATTATTCAATTGTATCCCAATTTTCTAAGTCAGGTCGATTTCCAATGACTTGAACGCTCGCATCATCTTGATTATTCAAGCCAGGTAAAGTATCTTACCCCGCTTAACTGTTGACCCTCTTTCCAGTGCTTACCTTCCTTGGGACTCTCACTCATTTTCAATCTAGAAGTACTAGTAATTCAACTTACCTTGACTTCTTCAGACTCGGGCATATGCCAACTGCCTAAATTACTTCCGTCTTAAGGTGGTGTCACTTCTGCTGTTAACCACCAGATTATCAAGTAGTAAAAAGGTACAGGCCCTCGCCGAACACTACACTCATTCTCGGAGAAAAGGGTACCGGCTGGCAAAAAAACAATAGAATCTCAAACTTCAATCCTGTATCTCTTATATCTCAAAACTGCTTTTATTCATCAGGTCATTAATCATAATCCCATTCACCCATCCAATTATGCCAAATAGAATGCCGTATCCAAGTCAAAATCGCTCTGCCCTCCCTCCTTTCACATTCATGATACTCCGGATTCAATGAATCATGGTCATGGAAAATTCGTCAAGAACACTCAACGCTACCCGCCACGCTTGCTAAATGCACGAATTGCTTGCTCGCTTGCAAAAAGAGAAAACGAGAGTCTCCAAACCGTCCGCTCTTCAAAACGAAAAAGTCCTCCTGCGTTAGCCCCAGGTGAATCGAAGCTGCGGAAAATCCCTCCGAGTAAAAGACAGTTAGGTGAGTTGCCTCGGTCGCCGAATCGGTTGGTGCTGTGGTTCCCATACCACGATCATAGCCTTTTAGTCGAAATGAGAAATTGGAGTGCAAAAGAAACTCGTTCATTTGTTCGTCATAGATTGGTCGTTATTAGTCGTGATGATGGATGGGGTTTCGTAAACTCGTTAGATGGAGCAAAATTTTGTTGCTATCATAGTTCAAGTCGTTATCATTGTCGTCGCCGTTTTCTGTCTTATGATGATAAAAAATCCGTGTCTTTTTCTCCGCCTTCCTCGTGTTTCATCCACGGGCGGGGAGCGAGAGGTAGGGCCATGGCCGAGATATCAGCCTATGCACTCGACAACTAATTCTCAGCTATCGAGGAGACGTATCAGTGCTGGGTCCTCTATTCCGATGAGGTTGTGGAACTGCTGCTGCTGTGATGGCTGCTGCGACCATCGCGTCTTCTTCGATGACGGCCACTGCTCTCATTTGCAGGCAGTCCCTGAACCACGCCATTGCGAGCCAGCATACCTCCATTGACCGAGAAGTTGCGGCACACCATGAACGCCCGCATCGCCGCATTCTCCTGGGCCAACCCGTCGGACTCGTAGGCGAGATCTGTCTGGTACTCTCGGCCGTTCACAAGCACCAAACAGGTGTAGCCCGACGTGCTTCTGTAAGTCTCGTACAAGGGGTCACGCCAGCCTCGACGTCGACACAAACCTGTAGGATAGTTAGTGGTAGTTCCGGGACACTGACTTGCTGACAGCAGGATTCCAATTTTAGAAATGTGGGGAGATAGGAGAATACGATGGAAGCAGGAACACATGTAAGATGCAAGATCTAGCAGTGACACCGCATCGTAATCGAAGGAGCACAGTGGGAAACAAACTTGACGGAGCGTCAAGAACCACCTCACATCCCGCGGGATCTTGGCGCTGCTTCTGACAAGCGGGAGGGATCGGACGACAACATCCAGATGCTTCAGAATGGGTTTGGGAATAGTTTCCCATGAAAATATATCAACGTACTCTCCAGATACGCCATGTAGAAGCCCCCCATTGCGTCGTATCAAAAACTTTCAAGCCTCACAGTCTGACAAGATCCCTTTCCAAGAACGGAATCCGAGTATCAGACCGTGTGGGAGAACAAATCCGATGATACTAGGGCTGTCAACGTTGAAGGCCTGAGTTGATGCTGTTGTCGATGCAATTGAGCCCAATCTTGAAGTATACAGGGAAAGATGCACAAAGTCAATGAAGTGTATGTGAATAGAAGGATGTGTGGACGACGTCGTGGTGTTGAAGAGTAGGGCTGACTGATCGAGTGGGTGGTCTAGGGGGTGGTGCAGGACTTTGGTCCATCGATGGCGAGACATGTGTGATTTTATTGCAGAGTCTGTGGTTAGTGCCGGACAAGGATTATGGATTGGTCTCCCGTAGAGGGATTCAGGCGCTGTTGAGATAGGACGAAGGGTTGAACCAGATGCAAGTCATGATGCGGCTCTTCAAGTGTGACCCATAACGATGTGCTGGCGTAGGTCGTTGCCAGTTGATAAATGTCGAGAGATTAGGCAACTCCACCACAACATGGGAACGCATACTAGGCGATGATCTTTAATGGGCCAGAGGTATCAATTCGTCCTTCTCAGGTAGGTCTGCAGCTACTGAAGGTCGCTGCAGCAGTGGTGGCGAAAGGGCCATAGTTCTGGGGCAAATTGGCTGTCCAGGTGCAGAAAGAAGAACCAGGTCTTGGCTCCTTTGAAATACCTTTTTCAATAAATAAAAAAATTAAAATCGCCTGCCTCTGTGCGGGTTAAGATCCGCTGGGGTCGCCGCTAATGCAAAGATATCGATGGCACCAGGGAACGATGCAAGGAAAACGTCAGAGAATGAGTGTTCAGTCCAGGGGACTCGACTCTTCGCGACCGAAAAAGCCAATTTGAGTAGCTCTCGACTGGCTAAAGTACTGAGTGGTAAAGTGCTTGTCTCTGCCCCGCACTACAACGGTGTCTCTCTGCATAGCAGACTCGAGACCCCCCAACGCTGTTGACATAGAACGACTGGAGTAGGACTTGACACGAAGTCTGTGAGCCCTCTCAATGCATGAACAGTGGCTGGTTTGGGGACCAGCTTCATCATCAAAGATCTCACGGTTCTGTACCATCGAAGCACTCTGCAGTTGCAGTAAAGTCTGGTGCTTCTGCTTGGTGAGAGGTGAGGGCAAGAAGTCGCGAGCCAGCCCAGGCCGATGGCTAGCCGGACCAGGTTGTTGTCCGCATGCAATGATGAGTTGGCAGTGCGCTTGATGGTCTTAAGTAGTAAGGCCATATGCCGTGGAAATTGAAAGAGGTATACGCCAGAGTATATTAAGCAATGACAGGTGCTGGAAGAATTGTGAAGGCCGACTTCAGACCAATGTCCGAGGGGCCATTCGACCCCGCGATTGTTGGTGCAGCGGGAGCAGAAGAGCGACGACGATAATGTATTGTACTGTTGTACTGTACTTATACGGACCCCACTCCAACACCCTCGTCCTCGAGGCGAGGTAAGGTGAGGGTATTCAAGGTATCATATGTGATGTGCCCGCATCTGTGATCATCTATGGCACTCTACGCCGTCCGCAACAAGTAGGTACCTCTCTCTCCTGATTGATGAAATCCATCCCGCCATCCCACCAACCCCAGACTCAGTGCCAGTTGGTGCCAGTGGTGCCGAAGAAACCGTTCGGGTCAGCACAGCGGGATGGGATCATGGGAATGCAATCCAATGCAGTCCACGGGAGAAGTCAAGGTCTGACTCTGGGGCATTCCTCGGCAATGGGTGCAAAGAGGCATTGCCCTATCGTTGGAGAACATCTGACGAGGGTCACTGACGAGGGCCACTGACGACGACTGACGAGATAACCTCTGCCCCCTTCTGCCACCCTCTGCCACCGGTGTTTCTCTGTGGTGTTGCCCAGCGAAAGACGCGGTAGGGGTTTCAATTCGTGGAGGATGTAGGTAGGCGGAGGCCTCTACCTGTATGCTCTGCAGTGGAGATGCAGAGGTGCATGCTGACCTGCAAGCCTTGAGGTCGGAGCAAGACGCAGCGGAAGATCTAGCTTGGCTTGGCCACCTGGAGCAATCCCCAGTTACTTCTTGGGACTGCTGCATGGATTGTGGTGTCGTCGTCCTCACCGAGTACGAGCTGGGGGAGGGACGGGAGGGTTAAGGAGCGTAACGATGTGATATTTGATGTGATGAGATGAGGATTGAAGAAGAAGTGAGAGAAAGCTTTTGGGAGGTTGAGCCATTGAGTCCCTCGAACCACCATCCATCATGCTTGCCAAGTCCGTGCCCGAAGACTGCTTCGAGAATGCGAACCATTCCCTTGACTTGTCACTTTCTAACTTTGCAGTCCTAAATCATTGGAAAAGGTATAGCCAGAAGTGTCGTTCTAATGCTGCATATGACCTTCAGATCGTATGAAAGTTGGGATCCACTTCTCAGGCGCTGGCAAGGACTTGTACAGTACAGTACCAAACACTTCTACAGCTCCCGCTGACTGTCCCGTATTGATTTGATGGACAATCGTCTAGCCAAGAGCCTTTTCAACAAGCGGTACAAAACACTATGAATTGAGTTCAGATCGATTATAGCCAATGGGATTCGACGCCGTGTCAACGGAAGAGAAATGATGACCCTTGGGATTGATCTACAGGAGGTATCCTTGATCAGATCAAGATGATCCAGGAGAAGATTCTGGGATGAAGGGTCCATAGCTATTTGCAACCCACAGTCCCGAGGTGCAAGAGTTGATTGTTGATATTCACGAGGATCTCACAGAAATTCCAGCGGCCTGAACTTGAATCAACTGCAATTCTCTATGCTATAGCAAAGCTTCAGACAAGCTTCAATGTTCAACGCAGATATTGGAATCCATGACAATATCCCATACAGTTGAGTTTTGACAGGAACCCGAAGAATCACACAAAAGCTCCAATCCATGCATTGTCCTTGAGACGCCATCAGATCATATGCTTTACTGTCCCGAAAATGCTGTATTGTGACTCTTCACAATGCGTTTAGTGAGCGACAAAAAAACAACGAAGCAGACGTCTAGACTCCTCAGAAGAAGCCTGCCTTAGATGAGAAGTACGATCTCATCTCTTCCGCAGCGCCTTCTGGTATGACAAATACTGGGTGCAGGGTACCAACACGGTCTTCCTCGTCGTATATCTGCTCATTATGTGGAAACGGTTCAGAGGTCCATTGGTATGGAGCACCAAGCATATTAATCGACTCGCCACTTGTTGAAGATCGGAAGCGCCATTTATGTTGTGCACAGCTGAGGCCAGCTAGAACATAGCATGTATGGTAACCATCGGAGTTACTGCGAGGCGTAGATGTCAGCATGAAGCAGTTTAAAGGTTGTATTCACTTACTGGCTAGGTTTGTCTCTCAGGCCGCCTCGTTTTGATAGGTCCTGACAACAACACAAGATATATCTGGTCAGGCCCTCACGACTCCATAGACTGCCAGCGGAATATTTCGCGGATAATCCGGATTCCGAGGGTCCTTCGAGAGCGGCTTCAACGAGCGGCCAACAGCCGCCAACCCAGTGACTGTAGCAACCATCTACCAATTTATTGGTACGGCCAGCAAAGCCGCCTTCAGGTGCATATTGGCGTGCTGATAACCAAGATATCAGACGAGGAACGTCAAGATACCTTGGAGGAATATGTCAGTATGTTTGACAATCAGCATTGCGTATAGATACTCACTTCGGGATCATGACATGGGGCTCGCCCAAGATACACAGACAAGCAAGTGCACAGAAAGCATAAGCTCCATGAGCCTCTGCATCTGGTCGGCTGGAAATACCACCTTCGAAACTTTGACCTGCTCAAATTAGAACAAATCTCTCCTCCGTTAGTGGAGGCCTTACATCTAGCGACCCATTCAGGGAGATTTGTGAGAAGTGTGGAACCTTCCTCTGTCCAGCCAGGAGACTCTCTTGGAAGGTTGAGAGGTAGCTTGAGTAGAATTATAATAACAGCAGCACAATATGCTCCTCTATGAAATTTAGCATCTTCATTTGATATGCTTTGAGACCTGAAAACTCACCGGACATCTTCCTCGCCTCCAACAGACATCTGAAATCCTCCATCGGGCTGCTTCAAATTCCCAAGCCATCTCCACATAGCTCTTCGGTCAATAATATCGTAAGCCTCTTTCCCTCCAACTATGGCGAGTGAAAGGATAATTGCGTATGTTGGAGCAAGATGTGACATCTGCCCATTGCCTCCACCAAAACCCCCAGTAGAATTTTGGATGGGCATGACTGTGGAGATGATGGGCTTTCGATAACCCGAGACATCTTCTCCCATAGTGGCAAGCCCGGCTAAAGCCCAATAGAATATCCATGGTCTGCTTGCATCAGCCGCAACATATGGGGCGGGGAGAGCCTTCAACGACTTGCGCAGAAACGCAACATGGCGACTCCTATGGAGATGCGGGACCCCACAAGCGTTATACCTGAACAGCGGTTCCAGACCCGAAAGAAAAGGAAGACATTCTTCGATCGTCTGATCTTGCAACTGTGAGGTCCTTGTATCGAGTAAATCGCGCACAGGTGGAAAAGAGGTAAATAAATCAGGAACGATGCTTGTTGGACCTGCTATTGCAGACATCTTCATGGAAGAAGGGTTCACAGCCTCGTCGGCGGCTTGAGGTAACTCCTCGATCACAAAACCAGTAGAGTGCCGTTGAGCGAGTAATTGATCCAGGGTGCGGGAGGCTGATGGAGGGTCCCCAGCCGCCATTGCTCGTCTTTTGAAGCCAACCTTGGGCCGATTCCTTGATCGAGCGTGGAATGTCATGTGCAGCCTCCTCTCTTTATTCTATCCTCGACGATAAACATTGATTCGTCGGCGATGGTCCATTCCTTTGTGGTGTGCTTGCTCATTCCCCTTCCAAAAGCGTTACGATGTACTTACGTAAGCTTGTTGGTTTTCTCGCTTAGAATTTTCTTTTTCTTTCATCCCATCTTTCTCTCCTCCCCTCTCTCCTCCCCTCTCTCCAGACTCGAAGATCTTTCTCTCCACTCTGCCGATGAGTTGACACGAGAACGGTCTTGGCAGTCCCGAACTACTACTGTACATTACTGGATTACTGGACTGCTCCCCGTACGCCAATCGTGAAGCTACACAACCACCCCGCAACTCCTTTATCCCGTCCCCCTTATCGAAGCTATCGATATCGCCCGAAGGCTAAGCGAGGGGTATTTGAAAAATCCACGACAGGGCAGAGCAGAAAACGTCGGTGAACAGAAAATCGGCACGTCTGCCCTCGTACCGCGTTTTCATGGCCACTTGGATCGTGGAGTGGAATCGGGATTCTGTAGAACCAAGTACATTCATTCATTCATACGTTCCTAATTACCTGAGATTTCGAGGTTCTAACTCGGCCAACCAAATATTACAAGCACAGCACAGCCAGCACACAGCGCCACGCATACACAGCTCCTTTGGCGGCACCATTACAGCTGCCCGCTGCCAGCAGGAACGTTATACAAACTAAACTTGAGACGAAGTTTATTTATCATTTTCAAGAATGCGGTTGGGTGTTGCACAGTACCACGCAGCTGCGCCGACCAAAGCCTGCCTGCCCGCATATGGACTTGAAGCACGTCTATTAGCTCATCCAATCGCAATTTGCGGCCCATCTCACTCTCGCTGCGGGCGGCGATTTTACATTTCGGTCATCCAACTTTGCATGAATCTTGGCATGCAGCTCGTTATTAGATCCTGCGAGTTGAGGAACTGAAGATCAGCCATATGTGAGGTAAGGGAACTCGGAAGAGTGGGAAGTGGCAAAAACCTCGCAAGGTTGAAGACCCGACTCGTTTTCAGCAATCTGACTTGCCTTGTAGAAAATCGAGAGATAGATGAGAATCGGGGACGAAGGAATTTTTGAGAACCCAATCATGCGCCTCATATGCTGTCGAGCAGCGGCAGAGCAGTTCGACTCCTGGCGTGACTGGTTTCCCCGGGGTGTACGAAGCGTTTTGAGATGCAGCCTCCTTGGTCACAGGGTAAGGCAACCAGAGGTGAGGAAGTGGTCATTGTAGCCTAGGACCCCAGCAGGATTCTCTAAGCAGAAGCCTCCTACGTATTTCAACTTCATATTACCCTATACCATACCAAGTGGTTCTCCTAAAGAGTAGTCTCCCGACGAAGCATGAGCTGGTTCCCGTCAGGAGCCGCACGTTATGGAATTGCATGTCGTTTCTAACTCGGTTGAAAATCACAGACCATATTGCAGGAAGACATGTACATTCCAGCTACCAATGCTCTATATTCTGCTCACTGTACAGTACATCGTTGCTAAGTTCAGCTTGAAGTTACCGTTATATGCTTGCGTTTCCCGCCTATATCATGAGGTGTCGAGCTCAGGTAGACGCGGGTTCTGCTCCCAGCCGGCTCGTTGCTGTCGCACTGGAAGGTCACGTCGTGCCATTTTTATTCAATGCTCAAACCTGCTGCTCCATGACCCATTCGTCTTCTGGCCCCTCGCAAGTTTCATTTTATTTAACGAGGGGACGAGCAAGCTTTGCCCAGGAATATTCTGAGATAAGGACCCGACAATGATGTGCAATGGGTCCGAGGGAGGGAGTTGGCTCAATATTGAAAGCTGAGATACGGATTTATCCGCTCATGACACTGGTGATAGGCTTACGGTTGAGTCTGCAAAGTCAATATCAATCCCCCTTCCGTTCATAAGGACAATCAATGATAGTGCTGGCAGCTGACGAAGCTGTGCCAGGGAAGCGATCTGATATATCTACTTTGGGTTTTCCGACCCTGAGTCGAGGCGTTCCATCTCCCGACTTTAATCTTCTAGATTTTTACAGATAATTCGACGGAAAAAAGGTCAAAGAGAGATTAAGTACAAGTGAGAAAGGCGGGATGAGCGAAAGATCAATATTACGTTCAAACGATGAGGTGCTAGTAAACAGCCATTGCTATTGCCCAAAAAGGCCTTATTACCTCTCCATTGGGTACTAGGTTTGTGGCAGTATCAATTAGACGTTCTCGACTGCGCTACAGAAATAATAGAGAAACAAGTACTTTCTGGCCATTTATGGTACATTTCTTTAGTGTCTCGAGCCCCCAATTCTCCAGAGTTTTCAATCCTTGCTGTGGGAGCCTAGTGCCCAACGAAGAGATACTTCAAGTATCAACTCGACCAAAAGAGTTGGTGAATGATTCAAACTACAATTTTACAAAGGTTTATCCATTTCCTTGCTTCTTAATCTAGCCTAGCGCCTTACCCACACTCTCAGCCCCAGCGTGAATCTCACAAGGATCGAAGGAGTTTCTTTCGTTATTTTGTAAAGCAACTCCATCTCAATTGTGATCGATTACCTGCACTCCCATTGCCATGCCACGCCCCCCTCCACCGCATTCAATGGCTTCAATTATTTCATCGGCGCGGCGTTGGTTGAGAAAGGCCCCCTTGCAGCCCCTACACTTTCACGATGGCAATTTCGAGACGATACCCGCGTCGCGGAAATTTGAGGAGGAAATACACGACGTCTCAACGGGTAGATATTATCCTTTACGAATCGATGAAGTACTAAATACGAAATACCAAATCGTCGGAAAATTGGGATTTGGCCTTGGTTCGACCGTCTGGCTGGCAAATGACCTATAGTGAGTTGCGTCGTGTCTTCGTGACAAAGTACTTACATATCTAGTGAGCATCGTGCGGTTGCGCTGAAGGTATTTACAAACGATCGACAGAACCGCGGAGAGATCAGTATCTATAAGCATTTGGAGAGCATTAAATCAAACCACCCAGGACGCCGCCATCTCCGCGATGCACTTGATGCCTTCACTCTATCTGGTCCCAAAGGCGAGCACCAATGTCTAGTACATGAGCCCATGTGGGAAAGCGCGCGGGACCTGCTGCGGCGAAATCCGAGCCACAGGTTCACAGAAGACTTACTAAAGGCCTTCGTTTATCGCTTGCTTCAAGCCCTTGATTATCTCCATTCAGAAGCGCATTTGATTCATACAGGCGAGTCTTATTTCTATCAATAATGCGCGAAAATAGACTCATCGTATTTTAGATATTAGCGCTGGTAATGTTCTCATAGAAATTGAAGACAGCACGATCATCACCGCATTCATCAAAGCCGAACAAGACCACCCCTCGCCTCGTAAAGAAGTCGGTGGATATACTATCTATGCTTCTCGGGGCTTTGACTTGCCGAAAAGTATCGGAGAGCCTGTTCTTAGCGATTTTGGCTCAGCTGTATCTGGGGATGTCGCGCATGAAGAAGATGTACAACCAGACGTGTACAGGTCACCCGAGGTCTGCTTGCAGATCCCCTGGAGCTACAGCATCGATATTTGGAACGTTGGGGTTCTTGTAGGTTGTACCAGAGATCATCACGACATGAACTAACACGACCACTAGATTTGGGACCTGTTTGAGGGGAAACACATGTTCTACGGACAGGACCCTAAAGAGAAACGGTACATGACTCGTGCTCACGTTGCTGAGATGGTTGCAATGATAGGACCACCGCCATTGGAACTTTTGAAGCGTGGAAAGAGGACCGCCGAGTTCTTCACCAAGGATGGTAAGCACCACCAGTACTGACCCTGAATGTCTTCACGCTCAAACTTGTAGGTCAATGGCGTGGTGAAATACCCCTCCCAAGTGCTACTAGCCTAGAGGAGTCTGAGGAGCACCTCGACGGTAGTAACAAGGAAGCCTTCCTTCAGTTTATGCGCAAAATGTTGCAATGGGAGCCCGAACGCCGACAAACGGCAAAGGAGCTACTACAAGACCCTTGGTTGAATAAAGCTGCTGTAATGTAGCCTTTTTACAAACCAGCCTTTTATTTAAAAAGAGCATTTGAGTTTGTAAACTAGCGCCAAAGTTGTATTTCTTTAAACTACAATAATATTTTGTATTATTAAAATATATATTATTGGAAATAAACGAGCCCAGGGACGTGCCCGGATTAACTCGTGCCGGCTAGAGTTAGAGCTAATGAGAGTACAGTAGACCTCTGTTACAAGTACTATACTGGGTATAGCACCCTGTTACATGTCCTATATATAGTATAATAGCTACTAAGATCCCACTCTTAGTATTGCACCCTTTTGGGTGGTTTAACCGAGTGGGTAAAGCATTAACCCCACTCGTGAGTGCATACGTTCTCTGTACACTTGCCACACCTCTTAACAAGCAAGGCTACTTTATATATCTTAAGTCAAGACCCTACCTTAAACCTGTTTAGTTAGTTAAGTTAATAGAAAATATCCAACTCTGCCGCTGCGTTATTATTATAGATATAAAGTTTAGAGAATTATATTTTTACGAGGCTTTTATTTTTACTATATATTTATATTTAACTCAGGTCCCTGGTTTTTTAATTATGTTTTCTATGCGATTCTATATATTTAATATTGTTAAAAAGGTTGGAAACAACGACCTCGCTTACTATTTAAGCGACGAGGCTTATATAATGCGGAGAGGATATCCCCTCTTTCTTCTGTGGCTGGACGCTGTTGCTGCGCCAGCAGCTTTTGTAGGCATCTCGAGCACGGCCATTTTGGGAGGTGGTGGAGGAGGCTTATACGGATTGTTTATCCAGAGAACACCAAGTGGTTTTGCGTTGTGGTGATGAGGAGCCAGGAGTAGCGATCTGCTTTTCGCTGTGTCCTAGTCCTGGATGGATATGCTGGCGCGGAGCAGGAAGACCGTTGGAGGTTGATCGTTCTCCTTTCGAAATTCCCATGGTAAATTGGGTGGGTTGCGTTGGTGGCCACTCCAGGATTTGGACGGAGAACTCAAGTTGACTACATATCCCACATCTTTGCGTATGCTAGACACTATCTTGGGATCTTCGGAATTTTGAATGTCTGATTCAACAGCGTCATGGAATTTTGATGCCATGGTGTGCGACTGCCACCCATCCGTGCCGTGTACAGGTGGTGTTTTATCATGGTATTCGGGTTGTGCTTCCAGTTTTTTTAATATTGTCTTGTTCCGATTCTTCTACACTTTCAACCCCAGATGCATATATCTTTTCGTCGCTGGGACTCAATTTATCATATGCCGTTCTTTTGAATCTTCTGACTCGCCCAAGTATGGAAGTCCCAGTACTTTTCGAAGTCCTAAGCAACCTTGAAGTGCTATGTCAGAGGGCACCCTCATTCCGAGCGAATCGTTCCAAGTTGTCGTTGGAATGTTATGAACGCCGCCGCCTCCACTCACACTACATCGTTCATCTGAGCCAAACGTGCCTGTTTCCTTAGATCCAGAGACAGAACTGCCAGCCCTTGCGGCTTTGGCTTTAAGGTGTAAAATCTTGTCCAAGGCATTTTCCGATATGCTTCCATCTGGTTGCAATCGTTCAACGGATGTCTCTGATAACCGATAGATATGTTACGATTCTCTGGGCGTGTTAGCCCCCAGTGACCTTGGGTTGTGCGATTCTGGTGAGCCACACCCAGTTGCGTTGGAAGACTGACGCTGCTGGCATAATCGAGGAATCGAATTTTGGATATCGTTCCCTCTATCACCAACTCGGTTTATAGAGGGATCGTTCCGCCTGTCATGAGACTGCTGTGGGTAGGTCTGTTGCAGACTCCAAGAGTCCAAGGGATTTGCAAAGAACTACATGTGCAGGAGCAGAGAAATCTACCACCGGGCAACTCTGGGACGTTGGAGTTCACTTCAATGGCCAGCGTATCTTTGGTTGCCTGTGCTATAGACTTCTGTTGTGGTATCGCGAAAGGCCAACGCCTTTAGAGACAAGACGAGATGAATGCCCGAGGCTTCTGTCTCTTAGCTATTGTCTGAATTAGGCTCACGAGAGGGTGATGGCGAGTAAGGATACCACTAATGGTAGTAGCAGATACGACACGTTTCAAGACCAGGGACGTTACAGCAAGAAAGCTGCAGCACAAATCGTACTTTAAATCTAATGCATTTATATTTGCTATTGAATAAATAAGGAGAAGGCTCGGGAATATGGGATAGATAATACAATTAGAGGGAATTTGAGGCTGCTTGTTTGTAGCTGTAATATCCCTCTCAATCTTTGATTCTTTTTATAATCCAACTGTCTTTGGACTAGCGCTATATCTCCACTGCAAGTAATTAACTTTCCTCGCTCATCGCGCGCAATAAGCTTTTAAGGCCATTACAGTTCTGCCTAGTGTGTTTTCTACCTTTCTAAGTACCAGTAGTGAAATTCTATTCATATTCGCGGCAAAGGTTCACTGGGAGAAATAAACTGGTCGCAGAGACTTGCCCGAGAGAGAACCTAATTCCGGTACTACGAGGTGAAATTCAGTGGTGAAAATGTACTATACTATACTAGTAGAAACTTCCTGGCGTTGAACGGCACACGCAGCTATTGGATTAAAACTCCCGGGTTCATGTAGGAAGTATAGTGCAGTTCACCTGTGGATCTCCGTCCTCATATGGAAAAATGCATGAATGCCTCGGCGGGAGAGTAGTCTACGCTCTCCTCGTAACCTGCGCCCACACCTCGCACAAACTGGCTCGCTATCCATCCATATCCCTCTTATCACAAAATATCCTCAGCCCAGTTCCCATGCGCGTTGCAACATTTCGCCTGCTGTAACATGCCACCTTTACTGCCCTGTGCATCGATGGGAACTCTGCGAAATCCTAGGCGGATCGACTTTGGTAAGATCTACTTGGCGCAACAAGCCGCGCCAAGACGTCTTGCAAGTTCGTCGCATGGAAGGGGGATTACCAGTGATAGTCAAGTATTCGCAAGTTTTCTGGGGGAACCCCTCAGTGCCTTGCTTGGCTGCTTTGTTCCCTGGAGATGAAATCACGATCGTCGGTATCTTTTTCACCTACATTCTTACCTCCATGTGCGAGGCTTGGGGCGTTTTTTCACCATGAAAGCCGAGAGCATATCTGAAGACTTAATACTATAGTTCAGATGGGCTGTGGTGAGGCTTTTGCCACGGCGTCAAAAATATGCATTAAGGGGCTTTGCGGGAGCGAGTGTTCCGACAGCGAGCGAGTACAAGTAATGCGCTCCCTTTTTCTCCCTCCCTGTAAGATAATGTACTGTAGGAAGGTATCATGACCATCGCTTGATAAGTCGTGCAGCTCAGGGACACCCTCGTCCTTGTACTTTAAGACGGGATGGCGACTTGCAATATCACGAAGCATCCCAAGCATTACCTGTGAGCAGTGAGCATCTGAGCGAGCAAGAAACGCACCCACCCGGTCTCGTGGACAAGCTCTCTCCCTCTCTCTCGTTTGGTTTCGATTTCTCTAATTCGTTGGAAGACTCATATTACCTTGGTTTCTTAATAGATCACAAATTCTGGAGTCAGCAAGAATACCGAAAAGGTTGCAGTATTAATCTCCCAATTTCTTAAAAAGGCTTTGTGTGCGTTGTGAAATAACGCGAATGGTCAAAAGGAGGTGAGAGGCGATGAGGGGGAGGGAGAGGGAGGGGGAGGGGAAGGGGAGGGCTCGCTTTGGACAGAGGTGTTGTCAATCTCTCCAACATCCCACCCTGTGCCCTCCCTGTCTGGGATACTCAAGTTACACTGGCTTTGCAAGCAAACCGACATGATCATATTTCAAGTCCTTGGATTACTCCCGTCATCCAAGTCACCCGAGCTACAGTAGCTTGAAGATTCCATTCATCCAGACATCCAGATGTCCTAGATGTCCTAGATCTCCGAGTGCCACTCTCTTACAGTACAGTAGCTTATCTGAGTCTGAAGTCTCGATCTAGCAGCTCGCTTGTCGTCGATCTGAGGAGACGTGCGCGAGCAAGCCCAAATTCTCCGGGCATTATCAAGTGCATTATCGATTTGGGGCCAAGGGTAAAGCCAGGCGTCGAAAGGTACTGTCGAGGAGAGGGTCCAGCCTTTATGTTCGCATCTCGAGAGACCTGGAGACCTGGAGACCTGGAGCGTTTCCCTGGTGGAAGAGACTTTGTTGATGTGGGTAGGAGTAGCAAGTGGGAGGAGGCGTGGGACAGTGCTGTAGGATGTTTTCATTGCAGGACTGTGGTGTACTACAGTACAAGCCCACAGAGAGAGCGACAGTGACAGGCCCAGGGCTCCGAGCAGTTCTGTCCAGACAGGCTTACTTGTACAAAGGCACAGGGCCTTCACTGGCCGACACTACCATTTCAGTGGTCGCTCCCAGCGGCTCCCCACCCTATACCTAGGGTATTAATGGATACTCAAAGGCGCCTCAAAGGCTCCTCAAAGGCTCCTCAATGGCTCCTCCAGGATACTCAACCGATAGTCATACTGGACCAAGTACGAAGTAAAGTATGCCAGCATGCTCATTGCTCAATGCTCAGTGCAATGCTCACTCAATGCTCATCAGCTGTAACAAGTGCCAAACCCCTCCACATCCCTCACATCCCTCCCCCGGTCCCCTCTCTTCCCCACTTCAAAGTTCTCGCCCCACTTATCGCCCCACCCCTCGTCCAGATCCAGTATAGGCGCTCGCCTCTCTCGGAAGTTCTGGGCAGGCCTTGCTACCTATTGGCCACCTGACCTCTGTCTCGCAGTAGCCCCATGCAGTCAGCACTCGTCGGCCAATTCGCGCCTCCTGATTCGTCGCTCTGCCGGCCCTTCCTTCCCATTCCCAGATCACCCCCCCCAGCCCCGGCTGCTGTTCACACCGCTCCTTGCGCTTGCCAGATCTGGAGTCGAACCCAGTTTCCTCCTAACTTCCTAACCTTCTCCTGCTAACCCGCCTCTCATCTCTCACCGCGAGCTTCTCTTCCTCCTCAAAGAGCGGTGTCTCCAACATCCTCCTACAATACTATTGACCCATTCCTATCACAAAACCCATCCGCGACAATGACCTCGAATCTTGATTTCGCAGAAGGTTTGCTAGACCTGAACTTTGACCACCGAGATCCCCGATATCCATTCACAACCAATATGGCGGCTCGCCCGACTTGGCCTATGCCACTGGATATGGCCTCAGGAGCCGCTGACGAGAGACGAGAGACTTCTCCGAGCCACTCTACTCATCGCCAATACCCTCAGGCAGGACACAACAACTCACCCGCACTGCTAACAGACTGGCCGATGCAACAGCAGCCGCAGCAACTACAACAATATATCCAGGACAACTCGCTGATGGGAGCCCAATTCAACGCGTTCGGAAATCCCTTCCAGACTTCGCCGCTAGACTATCATCACATCCCCTCGACACAAGCAGCTTTCGAGGCCGGGCTTCAGATGGAGGCCCCATTCAACGGGTTGGCACAGACGGTCGAAGCTCAAGCAGCTATGTGGGCAAACTGGCAGGAAATCGAGAATGCTATGAACTTTGCGGGGGCCAACGATGGGTTACCGAGTGTAGGGCGTCAGAGCCTTGGAAGCAATTCGCCGACCGGGACATATCTCGAGGTTTTGTCACTACCCAGTTCGAGTAGTGACGTTGGATGGACTACAGTAGACACTTTCCCGACTTACGATGCCTACCAACAAGCTCAGAACCAAGCAATCTTCAACCCTGGACAAACGCTTCACTTAAGAACTCACTCAGATTCGTCACAATCGGACGGTACTGGCCACACCATGGAGACTTTCGGCAGCTTCGAGGATATCTCGTATCCATACTCACCATATTCTCCCGACTCAGATAATTACCTCGACCCCATCGGCCACCGAAATTGCTTTCACAGCCACTCTCCCACTCACCACACCCACGAGATCGTCAGCCCTGCCGCAGCCTCCGCCCCCGTCCCAATCAAGATGTCCCCATCCAACCGCACCACCCCATCTTCAACCTCGTCACCTCCCGCCAGAAGAAACTCCGCACCACGCAAGAGCCCCACCGCCAAAGCTACCAAGGCTGTGATCCGCCGCACCACCTCTAATGGAAAGAAAGACACCGAAAAGCGAGTTGGCCGCAGACGCGGACCCCTATTACCAGAGCAACGCAAGCAAGCTAGCGAGATTAGAAAGCTGCGCGCCTGTCTCCGCTGCAAATTCCTCAAGAAGACCTGCGATAAGGGCGAGCCCTGTGCCGGATGCCAGCCCTCCCACGCCAGACTCTGGCAGGTACCTTGTACGCGTATCGATATCAAGGATATCGGGTACTTCATGAAAGACTGGAGAGCTGATTATGAGCGTCACGTGGGCCGCGGTGTTTCTGTCTATAACATCAAGGGGTTTGCCCAGAAAGAAGAACTCATTTGGATTACCCATGGATATGGGTTTGCTATTCCTATCATGGCGAGAGAAGTGTATGTCAGCGATGACAGCTGCTTCACCGTCGACTGGACGGAAGGAGACCACGACGAACCCCTTGACTTCGATACCCGTACTGAGCGTATGTCCGCTGGTTCTGAAGGCGTGTCCACGGAAGCGCTGTCCGAGTACCTAGACAAGCATCTTGACGGTCCGTTCGAGGAGTTCATTGATGATTACTTTGAGGGCACTCCCTTCATTACCGAGATCTTGAAGACTGCTCACCGGTACTACGTCAAAGAGAAGGTCTCTGTGATCCGTAAGGCGCTCAAGCTAGTCCTGGCTTACAACCTCACGACGCATGTGACTATGGTTGAGCAGAGAGGCGATGAGCATCCGATGGAAGGCATGATTGATGACGAAGAATCCAAGTACCACGGGAAGACCATCGCGCCTGTTATGATCAACTTCCAAATCAAGTGCGCTCTCGCGGACATGTGGCGTGAACTGCAGAAGGAAATTCTCGAAGAACTATCTTCGCTCTACTCTTCCGTGTACTCGGGTGATAGACTTAAGAACTGGCCAACGATCTTCATGCTCGCTTCTATCTTGCTGGCTGTTTGGGAAGAGATGCAGTTTGATTGCCATTACCGCGTTCCTGATGCGGCGGCTGTGAACAAGTTTTGCTCTGATATGGAGACGACGCCCGTCGGTGTCATTGTTGGTCTTTTCCACGCCATCTCGCAGAAATTGCCTTCGTTTACTGAGTGGGACACTCGTCGTCATGGCCAGCTACTCAATAACAATGTTGCTGTATGCGAGGCTATGACGGAAATGAAGGATCACGTCACGAAGCATGGTATGTTCCCTCTCGAACTCAAATCTGAATATACAAATGCATGAGACCGAAAACTAACTTTGTATAGAATCGTACCTCAAGACCCGCCCTGACGCCAAGTTCGACCGCCGAGACTTTGACTGTCTCTCCAACAAATTCCTCTCCAAACTCGTAATCCGCGCCAACTGAGCACCGCTCCCATCATCAAACAAAAGCGTTACTTTTCGCTTCTTTCCAACAGTCATTCTCACTCCGAATAGACACGGCGGACTGAGCAGTGATTATCCTCTGCAGATACTCCTTCTATATACCCACTTTGCATATTCTCCTGTACAAACCCAGTTTGCAGCCGATACTGCCAATGGATCTGACATCATCCTTTCTCGACAACTGGGCTCTGAATCAGCTTTTGAAACTACCTCTTCCTCTCATTTGTCTCTGAGGCCCGCTTTCTTTTGTTTGCCAACAGCGAGGGCGCATTTTTTGCCGTTCATTTTTTGAACTTATGACGGGGCATAGCGATCTGATTTTACTCTCACGACTTTTTATGATGTGTGTGGAAAGATATCATGATATGATTGAGAAGACAGAACTTGGGGAAGATTTTTGAAATGGGGATGATGTTTGTGTGTATGAATGATCGACCATTTTATGAGATCAAGGATTTTACGGATTTATGGAGAAATGGCACTGGGTACGTTTTACCCGGATTTGGGTTAGGCTTCCATTGGGATGGAAGGGCTTTGTAGCATCTTGGGCGTTGGAAACCCGTTGCTCGCCAGAAACACAGAGGAGATAGATGGATGTGTGAGAAGGAAATTGGGGAGGAAGAAAGCATAGATTTGTGCTGAATGAGATGAAGTTCTGACATCATTTTGAGGTGTCTCTTGCGTCGTTGTGATTTCGAGTGTGAACGTGACTGGAGCAAAACTTTAGCTAACAAGGTTGAAAGAACGCAGTGAAGCTCACTCTGACCATCGGAAATTGAACATCGGAACCGAACAACTTGTTCTTGAAATAAACCCCAACATTCCCAGCAAAACTCGGCGCTTAAATCAAACTCCGACCCACCGTGATACTTTCGCACCTCAGAGCTAATCATGCACTCAATTCCAAGCATGTTGCAAAATGCTCACATAATCATACCACCCCTATCGTGCGTGCAATCAGATCAATCAATCCAACCAATCAATCATTCAATCAAGAAAAGGGGTACCTGTACTGTAGCAGTTCGAGTTCAAACTGTCGAGATGCCTGCCTGTCACGATGCATGCAGCAAGCTCTTCTTGAATTGGCTTGGCCTCGACAGCAAGCCTTGTTTCTCCCTTACAAATTACTTCACTTCGTACTGTAACTCGCAATCCGGAGGTAACCGCGCGAGTATGGCCGATGACGCACGAGGTGGCCTCGTTATCGGAAACGCCGCTTTTTCCCGGTACAGTGGCCATGGCGGATAAAGGAAGAATTTGATGGGGACTTGAGCGGATGCAGCAGCGGATGTTGAAGGCGAAGAAGGGGAGGCGAAAGAAAGGTTTGATGAGTTGATGAGAAGGGACTTTTGGAGTTGGGTAGTAGGTAGAGACAGAGACAGAGGTCATGAGTACAAGTATGAATGAAAAGAGTGCTCTATACTTAATGGGCCCGGTCATCAACATGGTCCGTGCACATACTCCGTTTTTGGCACGGCGTGGCAGGCGACCAAGTTGAAAGTGAGTCCATTCACTGCCATTGTCCTCCGCCGGTGACTGAAGAGGCGGGGTCCAATGGAGCTAAACTGCATTCGGTAAGCTTGATGCCGGGTTGGACCGTCCGGTCTGGCCTTTGGTGGTTCCTTCCTTATCGTTGAAGTGGAATGATCATCATGATTACAAAGAAACCCAGATACGAAGGTAGTACAGTATCGAACAGACAATGCAAAAATGATCAAAATATTCGTCGTGAATGCCTGGTAAACAAAACAATTAGAAATAATGCAGAAGTGAATGGATGGTGTGACTGGGCTGGTTTGATGATTAGAAATAGCTCGAAAATTCCATTCCATTCCAGGCATTCATTCACTTTCAGTTTGGAAGGCTGAGTCGTCACGCTTTCCTGAATCAGCCTGTTGCTAGCGTCAAACCTGCCCTGCCTACTTAAGCCCCAACCTCCCCATCATCCACTCCTTCTCCTTCCTTCAACACCATTCTCCAGTCTCCGTTCTCCAAACACCACTCTTTTCTGACTTCATCATCAATCATCTTGTTCAAGATACCACATACAAATCGCATAATCTTCATCAACCAACAACCGCAGTCATGCAAATCTTTGTCAAGACCCGTAAGTCGCCTCTTCTGCTCCTCTGCCGCCTGCCATGATGGCGCCACCTCATCTTCAACCTCATTTCCATCTCCATCAACAGTCTGCTAACATATCTCTTCTGCAGTCACGGGAAAGACCATCACTCTCGAGGTTGAGTCCTCTGATACTATTGACAACGTCAAGTCCAAGATCCAGGATAAGGAGGGCATTCCTCCGGATCAGCAGCGCTTGATCTTTGCTGGCAAGCAGCTTGAGGACGGTCGCACTCTCTCTGATTACAACATCCAGAAGGAGTCCACTCTCCACTTGGTTCTCCGCCTCCGCGGTGGTATGCAGATCTGTAAGTTATCACTCTGCCACCCAGCCTCGTCATCATCTGCTAACATCGTCCTCAGTCGTCAAGACCCTCACCGGCAAAACCATCACCCTTGAGGTTGAGTCATCTGATACCATCGACAATGTTAAGTCCAAGATCCAGGACAAGGAGGGCATTCCTCCGGATCAGCAACGTTTGATCTTCGCCGGCAAGCAACTTGAAGATGGCCGCACCCTCTCCGACTATAACATCCAGAAGGAGTCCACTCTTCACTTGGTTCTCCGTCTCCGCGGTGGTATGCAGATCTTTGTCAAGACCTTGACCGGCAAGACCATCACTCTGGAAGTTGAGTCGTCCGACACTATCGATAATGTTAAGTCTAAGATTCAAGACAAGGAGGGTATCCCTCCAGATCAGCAACGTCTCATTTTCGCTGGAAAGCAACTTGAGGATGGACGTACATTAAGCGACTACAACATTCAAAAGGAGTCTACTCTCCACTTGGTCCTTCGTCTTCGTGGTGGTATGCAAATTTTTGTTAAGACTTTGACTGGCAAGACAATTACATTAGAGGTTGAGTCTTCAGACACAATTGATAATGTCAAGAGCAAAATCCAAGACAAGGAGGGTATCCCACCAGATCAGCAGAGACTTATCTTTGCTGGTAAGCAGTTGGAGGATGGTCGTACGTTGAGCGATTACAACATCCAGAAGGAGTCTACACTTCATTTGGTCCTTCGTCTTCGTGGTGGACAGTAAGTGCATGGCGCTTGGTGATGGAATGGGGTGTTATCTGGTCTTTTGCGATGGCGTTTTCAGGCAGGCAATGACTCTGCATATGAATGGCTTGGGATCGGAGTATGTGACGGCAGATAGTATAATACATCGCCAATGAACATATATCAAGATGCAATTTTAATGCCAATGTGACCCGTGAGGTATCGTGATTGTAAATTTGAATCGAATCCGCTATACGGGTGATACAAAATCGGGCTAATGATGCAAGCACAAGGCTGAGTGAACCTACTCTTCCATCTGAAAACTTTGCCCCCCGAAAGAGTCACCAATGACTTCCCAATTTTGCCATCCTATCCCTCTCCCATCCGATAAATACCACCCCGTCGAATCCTCCAGAACCATTTCCCCCGCTCTGCCTTATCCCGCGAAGCTCTCTTTGGAGCTTCCCCTATAACATGCGAACCTCAGCTACCTCAACCACCTCAACTACAACAACCACAAAACACCAACATGAAATGAAACTATGCCCGCATACTTCTACCACTTGAAACTCGAGCTCTATCCCCATCCACCGTCAGACAGGACGACCAAAGAAGGGAAACAAATCCCCCGAATCAAAGCGCAAGAGGAGGACCGTACCCGGGAAATCTACCTCCCCACCGCAGACAGCGACATCTTCCAAAACGACACCTGGCCAACCCACGCCCCCGTTCCCGCCATACCTTCGCCTCCCCGTCCCCAGCACCTCAGATCCAAGAGCGGCAGGCAGATCCCCTCATACGAAACCCCGCGTTCTCAGAAGGAATTCCCGGGCCTGGGAGGAGCGGGCGCGGCGAACGGGGGAGCGGTCATTGATTGTGGGTTGTCGAGAGCGAAAGCTAGTCCGGCTTTGCGGGCTGAGGAGGCGGGGGATTTGTTGGTGGTGGGTCTGAAGGAGGTAGAGTTTCCGACGCCAAACGCGGCGGTTATTGTGAGGAGCCAGGAGACGGCAGAGACGGATTGGAGGTTTGGGAGGGTGAGGGTTGAGAGTTTGGATATTGAGATGGGGGGAGTGG
>JAPZPB010000532.1:0-25229 GCA_037952635.1 Bryoglossum gracile | reverse complement strand
CTAAACTAGATAATATATATAGACTAAAAGCTATATCTAGAAAACGTTTGCAACTTAATAGGAATTACGTATATAAGATATAGAAGATAGATAGCCCCCGCGTAGAATATCGAGAGCTTACTAGCTACTATAAACAATAAAACTCCTATTAACGCAGAGCAATATATAAAGGGAATTAGCTAACTTATATACGCGATGATTTTTATAAGACCCAATATAGCTTTTACCCTTAGACGACTATTATAGTATATAAAGAACCTAGTTAAACGCTATAGATATGCCTTAAAGTAGCTTCTGCAATATATTAAAGCAATATTAAAGCAGAAGCTACGCTTTAGGCTAGGGGGAGCTTATTCGAGCTATATAGGCATATATACAGACGCTAATTAGGCTAGTGATAAGATGGACTAGAAGAGTATATCTAGGGGCGTAAGCATATTCTATAGTAGACCGATAGCCTAGGCGTTATATAAACAAAAGTTAGTAATAATATCGAGCGTAGAATTAAAGTATATCTCTTAAGCAATATTTACGAAGCTTAGATAATAGGCTGCGTAGATATAGAAGGATCTAAGAGTCCCTTACTATATTAATAATAATAGAGACTATACTATTAAGATATATAAAGATAATCAAGGGGCACTAGCACTAGTAAAGAACCTATATCTATATAAGCGATCTAAGCATATTAATATTAGCTATTACTTTATTAGGGACCTAGCTAAGAAGAAAAGGCTAGAGATCTTATATATTCTTATAAGCGATATAATTATAGATAGTATAACTAAGCTTTTACTTTATATCGCGTATAAGAGATTTCGGGTATAGTTAAGATTAGCTAATAAGGGTATATTATAGGAATAAAGTAAAGGGAAAGATAGTTTTACTATAATATAAAGTATAAAACCTTTATATATTATACTCTAGTTAATTAAGGGAGTTGCTAGAGATCCACTAGAGTTTCTTTATGCTAAAGGGAAATTCCCTTTGTTATATAATCTAATAATAAACTAATTAAGATATACCTTAAAGGGGAGTATTAAGAAAGGAGAGGTAAAAGAGTTTAAAGATATAACTTGATTAGCTAAGGTATAGTAAGGCTAGTGAAAGTAGACTACTTAATAAGCAAGGCTACTTTTATGCATATAAAAGAGGCTTAACTTTATACCTTCTTCTTAGCTAGTTAGTCGATTTAATATTAGTACGTTTTACCCTATAGCTATGTTATAACCGTGAGTATATAGTCTAGAGGATTATACCCTTTACTAGGCTTCTATTCTTAATAGTTTTACCTTTTACACTTATAAATAGCCTAGCTATATATTAATAGTATATAAATAATATTTTACTTAACTACTTTGATATTTTTTGCACTACTTACTTAGATAATATCCTAATTTACTTAAAGAACCCTCTAGAATATAAGGCGCATATTAAGAAGGTTCTTAATTAATTATAAGCTACTAGCCTCTAGGCTAATATTAAGAAATGCGAGTTTAATATAACTTATATTAAATACCTAGGATTTATTATCTTTACTAAAAGTCTTAAAGTTAATCTAGAGAAGGTAGCGATTATCTAAGAATAGCTTCCCCCGCGCTTAGTAAAGGGTATTTAATTATTTATTAGGTTTTATAACTTTTACTAGCGCTTTATACTTAACTTTAAAAGAATCGCTAAGCCTTTAATTAAGCTTATACACTTAGGTATAGACTTTAAATTCGATAAGAGCTATCTTTAAGCATTCGAAGAGCTTAAGTAGTGCTTAATTAAGGCTCTAATCCTAGCTTACTATAACCTTGCTTAATAATTATGCCTTAAGATAAATGCAAGTAATAGCATAATAGCTAATATACTCTCTTAGCTTAGATTAGACTAATTTTGGCACTTTATAGCCTTTTTCTTAAAGACTATAATGCTAGCTAAGCTAAACTATAAGATCTATAATAAGAAAATGCTAGCGATTATCTAATTACTTAGATAATAGCAAGCTAAGCTTTAAGGAAGCCCTTATAAGGTTAAAGTATATATTAATTATAAGGCCTTAGAGTACTTTATAAGCTCGAAGAACCTCACGGCCCGCTAGGCCCAATAGAGTAAGCTATTAGCTAGCTTCTTTATATAGGTTATATATTGCTTAGGTTGAAAAAATAAGCTAGCTAATGCTCTTTCCCGCCGCGAATAAGACTTTAATCCTTAAATATAGCTTAAGGAGTAGCTTTAATATTAACCTTTGCTTATATAAGATTAGATCTTATTAGAAGTTATTAAGGACTTATAACTTAAACTTGCGTTTATAAAGCCGGCTACTTTAATTAACTAGCTTATTTATTAAAATAAGGAGCACGTTTTACTAAAATCGCTTAGGACTAAAGCTAAAGTAAAAGAGGGTAATAAGTATATTATCGAGGATAGACTATTACTCTATAATACTCGGCTAATAGTCCCGGATATAAAAGAGCTATAATAAAAGCTTATATATAAAGCCTACGCCCAAATCTCCTTAGCTTACTTATTAGCTAAGAAGATAAAATAGTTGCTTACCCCCCGCTATTATTAGTATAGCCTAGTAGCTAATATAAAATACTATATTCGCAATTGCTATGCATATAAAGAGGCTTGCCACGCTCGAGATAAGACGCCTAGCCTCTATTATGCTCTTTTAGTGCTAGAATACCCTTAATAGCATATTTATATTAATTTTAAGAGCTTTTTACCTAATAAAGACAAATATAATAATATTTATATCTTTATTAATCGGTTAAGTAAGGCTGCGATATCTATACCTTGCTATAAGATAATAACTACTAAGCAACTCGCGGAGCTTTATTATACCTTTATATACTATTACTATAATCTTCTAGACTTTATAGTCTTAGACTAAGGACTATAGTTTATATTAAACTTCTAGAACGCGCTATATATAATCCTAGGCGTTAAAGTTAAGCTTTTTACTACTAATAGCCTATAAACTAATAAGCAAATAGAAAACTTAAACTAATATATTAACTAGCGCTTGCGACTATTTATTAACTATTACTAGACTAACTAGTTTTAGATGCTCTTAGCGCTAGATAACGCCTAGCTTACGCTCTTATATAGTTCGATTAGCACTTCTCCCTTCTTGCTCTTATAAGGCTATTTGCCCCGCCGCTCCTTCGATTAGAAGGCTTTAAAGGCGCTTACTATAGCGCGCGAGAAGCTCTTCTTCTAAGAAGCAATATAATATATAAAGCAACTAGAAGATAGCTAGAAAGTTATATAAGATATTATAGCAAGAGCGCAAGAACTAAAGACTAAGCAAGCAAATAAGCACCGCTATAAGCCCGATTTCGATATTAAAGATAATATCTAGCTAATTATAAAGCACTTAGCTAATAACTAGCCGAGCTAGAAGCTATCTAAGTAATAGGTTAGCTTATTTAAGATCCTTAAGCGCAAAGGACTATTATATCGCCTAGAGCCTCTGTTGGTTTCATCAGAAACGCGTAGCACGTACGTATTATACACGTAGTATGCCTATTGCGTTATGGTTGATGATTCTTGATTGTTTTATATATTTGGGTAGTGGGAACCTCAATATACAATCGAGGCTCCGCGCTAGCGCCATTCCTAAGAGGCCACGTGATTGGTTAAACCAACAGCTTCTAGAGTATATAAATATTTACTTAATAATCCACGCGCGCTTCCTATATAAAGATGCTAATAACTTATTACTAGGATAAGTAAACTTACTACTAGAATTTATTATAATCTTAGGAGGCAAAGAATAGGAAGTAAAATATATAAAAGCTATTTGCAAGCGCCGCGGCAAGTTAAAATATAAGGTAAAATAGCTTAGAGCAAATAAGGACCTAGAGTATTACTTAGCTAAAGACTTTAAATATAGTCCTTATATGCTTTATAATTTCTATATAGATTATCCCGATCTAGAGGGACCGCTAAAGAGCTTGCTAGCGTGGCTTATAGCTTAGGAAAAGGGCATAGATAACTATAATAAGCTTAACGGGAACGATAAGCTTATAGTTAGAAGCTTAAGGGCAAGCTTCTTTAGAGGGGGGGGGTAATAAGACAATTATACCGTCTTAGGTACTAGCTAGCCTTGCTAGCTAGCCTAGCGCTCTTATATAAAACGCTCGCGCGGTTATAAGAACTAGCTTATAGTGCTCGGCTATGCCTAGCCTAGCTTATGCTAATACTCTTAGACTAAGAGCCTCTATATATAAGCTGCTATAAGCCCTCCTAGAGCTTCTCTCCTTTCTTCCTTAGCTTTAAATCCTTAAATAAACCTTGGCCTTAGGCTTCTCCTACTCGCTTTGCCTGCTCTTGATGCTTATAACCCTGCGTCGTCTTATAAGGCTAAAGAACCTATGCTTCTTAATTCCGTAAAAGTAGTTATATATTATTTATAGTAAGCATCCTGCTTATTAGAGATTCTAATGCCTTCCTAGGCATATAGGTAAGCTTTAAATAATAAGATAATGCAGGGTTATAAGTATTAAGAGCAGGCAAAGCAAGTAAGAGAAGCTTAAGGCTAAGGTTTATTTAAGGATTTAAAGCTAAGGAAGAAAGGAAAGGAGCTCTAGGAGGGCTTATAGCAGCTTATATATAAAGGCTCTTAGTCTAAGAGTACTAGTATAAGCTAGGCTAAGCGTAGCCAAGCATTGTAAGCTAGTTCCTATAACTGCGCGAGCGTTCTATATAGGAGCGCTAGGCTAGCTAGCAAGGCTAGCTAGTACCCGAGACGGTTTGATCGTCTTATCTAAGACCAAGATAAGATATAATAACTTAACTTATAAATAGTACCTAAAGGTATTAGTGCTTAAAATATAATAAATTAACTCTATTAGGGTTTAAGGAATAAGGCAAAGCATATTAGTAAATTATATATAAAGAGAGTAGCTTTAGGGTCTTATTAAAGGCTACTAATTATAGGTTAAAATAATTAATTTAAGTTAAGCATAAAGCTGCTATTTAAATAAGGAAACTATTTAGCTTATATAAAACCTTTATCCTTATAAACCTCGCTAAACCTTAGTAGTCCTCCGCGGTCCTAGACCTCGATAAACCTTAGCAGTCCCCTAGGGTCCTCCTATAATTAGCCCTTAAGTAATCCTACCTTACTGCCTATTCTTATTATATAACTTATCCTAAGTTATTATTAAGAGTTCTCTGCCTTACCCTCTAGTAAGTAAGCCTCAGGCTCCTAGTTGACACGTGCAATTATTTCTTCGTAATAGTATTCTTTTATTCTCTATTCTATAGGGGAACTTTTTATACCCGTTGAACTCTTATGTTATATAATATAACCGGGCTCATGTATTATATATTTTATCTCGCTTTTATTTCCTCGAGGGGTTACCCCTTTACACTAGCTAATTGATAACTTAACTATTTAAAAAGTCCCAATCAACAAATACTAGCTGATCACTGACTAGACTAACTGTCAGTCACTGACTTATTGCTCACTCTGCTTGAGAACTGGCGGCTCTTGCACAACTGGCGGGTTTTTCTTCAGCGAGTTTTTGCTACGAGTATTCGCTCTGGGCGCAGGAGACGTGGCCTTTCGCTTGACAACGCGATCCCAATGCGCGTGAATCGGCTGAAGCTGCGTTGCAGCAGGTTGCGCAAGGTTACCCGGGTAGGTGGCTGCTCCCGGCCACTGGGGAGACTTACCCTGATTATTTCTTGTCTCTGGACGGCTGCTCGGCTCCACAGCCGAGACATTGGGCTTAATTGGAGGGGCTTCGGGCTCAATGGGAGAGACTTCGGGCTCAATGGAAGGGACTTCGGGCTCAATGGGAGGAATTTCCGATTTGGGTGTCGTCAGGCCGTCGCCGTCGAAGAGGAGGAGTAGCATCTGCGCAGCCGATGCCCGGCGATCTGGATGCAGTCTTGCCATGGGCTCGAGTCTGTACAGGCCTGGAATTTCAGCTCTGAGTGCGCGCAGAACAACACCATAGTCTGTAGTGTCTGGTGGAAACTCTCCCGATCTTGAGTGAACGGCAGCAATGCATGCAAAGAGGGACCAGATGTCTAGTTTGGTGCTCTGGTCGGCGAAAACCCCCGAGATGCCGGGCCAGAGCTCGGGAGCCTGGTAGTAGCCGGTGCCACAAAACGTTTTAGCTAGCGAGTGGTGATTGGCAAGTCCGAAGTCGGCTAGCTGGAAATGGTATTGACCATTTACGACGGAGTAGAGAATGTTGTCGGGCTTTATGTCCCGGTGGATCAGGCTCTGGCTTGTTAGGTAGTCGAGGGCGCTGAGAATCTGTCTCATCACACCAATACAGAGTTCATCATAGCTGATATTGGGCGGAGGTGATTTGGTGAGCGAAGTTAGGGACCCAGTGCGCAGGGGCATGAAGATCTCTGGATAGCGAGTATCAAAGAGTTGGTGACCCAGATATTCAATGATGTGAGGCTGGGCGTATTGTCAGTATAGGAAATAAATCGGTAGCAATGGGGAGGGACTGACGTGCTTGATTCTCTGCATAAATGTAATTTCCCTATGTAACATAGCTCGAGCTGCATCGACATTGTCCTGGCCACCGAGGTCGACTACTTTGATAGCAAACTTGTTGCCACTGATCCCATCGACCGCTTCGTAGACCACACCATAGGCTCCCTGGCCTATTTCCTCACGAAGATGTTCGATATCCTGGAACTTAGGATCTCCTTTTGTACTTAATCTGGTAACATGCCACGACCGTGCCTCCAAATCGTCGTTCTCCGTTGGTCGGTCGCGCGACCTAACATCCTGGATCAGTTGTTGCGATGCTTCGTAGCCCTGCACGGTGAGTGCTTTGAGAGATTCGGCGTTGCTAGTCTTGGAGATGGTCCGCCAGATTAAGTTAAAGTCGTAAGATGCAATAGAGATCTCGTAGTTCTTCCCATAGAGGATAACGCCGTCTCCGGTGATTTTCCCGATAGCGATGTTCTCCCCGGCGCTCCCAGCCTTACCTGGCTTCTTCAATGTCGCGAGAGTGACCGATGAAATCCGCTTCGATCGTACGGATAAAAGGACGAGGTGTGTTGTAGGATTGATCTCGAAAGCGACGTGAACCGCAGACATGGGGTGTTCGGTGGTGTTTACGCGGAGAATTAGATCGGCATCTCGTCCGAGTCTGGTAATGACATGGCCGCGAGGCCCGGACGGGACATGATAGCCAACCTCAAGGCCAGGGCCAAATTCAGAGCTCGAGACGCGGTGTTTGTTATCGGGGTGAAGGAGGGCATCACGGGCGACCTGGTTAGTAGGCACCAGGTGGAAGAGTGTTTTTGGATGAACTTCCTGAGCCATAGCGAGAGGCAAGCGGCGAGACAGATGAGGATGGCAAGAAGGGGACACGGTTGTACGATCTTACTATACGTAGTCTATTGTAGGAATGGCGAACATGAGTCCGTCGTCAGATGCTACAGTTTGATATAACCAGCTAAAGCCAGCTAAACTCTTGTTTACAAGTCTGTTTGCAAGTCTGTTTACAAGTCTGTTTACAAGTCTAGGCACAGAGCCGTACTATTTGAACAGTTGAACAAGACTGTGGCTGCGAAACAGCGCGGGGACAAAGGCAGTGGCTCAACACCTAGGTAATAGCCGTGAGGCAGATTTAGGCAGCCACCTCACATTCATTGGCTCCATTCTAGCCGGGGCACGGTCCAGTCACCAGCGAGTGAGCCTCTGCACGCGCGTCTGGGCGCGTAAAGAATGCGCGGCGCGTAATTACCACGAGCTCAACTCTCCCTTAAAAACCTCCTTACCTCCCTCCCCCATCCTCAATGTCTTCATCTCCAGCGTTCCTCTCAATTCAGCCCTCCTATCGCTAGCACCGCCCAAGCCATGCCTCCATTTCTCGACCGATTCCAACTTCACGATGCCCTGCAAAACCAAGCCGTCCCCGCCCTCGAGGCACTTGCTGCAAACGAAAATCTGCACAACCGTTCGTTCAGACGCTTTGAGCGCGACAGTCCTCCGCCCTACGCATCGTCGACTGAGTCGGGAGAGCTCAGCGATGGCTTCTTTGCGCCACGACCAATATGCGATGAGCTACCAGAAGAGCTGGAAGCCATCATGGAGCAACCGATCAACGACGATGAAATAAAGCATATTGCATTCGAAATGCGATCTAGCCTAGACCCCGCCGATTTCTACCACGAAGAAGCGGGGAAGGAGGAAAAACGGGTAAAAGAATACCGCTCGAATAAGGTATTTCAAGGAGTGGAGGGCTCCCGGCGACGTGGTGTCCTCGTTCGTCACAATGTGAAGCGCCGCTGGGAGAAACTCGGTATCTGGAATCCTGAATGGGGATTTGCCGGGCGCAACGTGCAGCCCAATGACAACGCCTATGAGTGGGAGTGGAGGTGGGAACAAAAAACTGGCGATGATTCCGAGTCTGCTGGCTACTCGAGGGTTATACATATGGAGCAGCTCGTTACACGCGCCTTACAGCTACGCAAGAATCTGCGCCGCGGTGAGAATGCCCCGGTGCCCCCACAGTCTTGTGTCGAACAAGATACGACTGCTTCCCAAGCCGAGTCATTCATCCTTTCTAGGCCTTGGTTCATCTTTCAGATTGAATTAGCCGAAGAAAGGAGGAGGTACCATCGCATCTCTGTCAATAATCAAAGGCGCTATCCGTACTCAACCGAAAGTCAAGTTATCAAGCGGTGGAAGGAGCGTGGAGACTGGAGGGAAGAGTTCGACAGGGAGAACTGGGTTACTTCCTGGAAATGGCGGCACGAGTCTCCCTCCCCAGAACCTGTGGATCTCACACCCATCAACAACATAAAAGACAGTCTCCTAGAGACTACGGACATGGACTTCACTCCCTCCGAGATCGATGATCTAGAGACAATTAATCTCCCGAGTTCCGAACAACCGAAGGGATTCTGGACTATAATGCGGGAGGTCTCAGGCCTGCGCCCCTCCTTTCCTGGACAGCTTCTAGAACCTTTCAAACCGCCCACTCCGCCTCCTGGGTTTAACCCCTTCGCACTCCCAGGATCACTAAATCCCTGGCGTTCTATCTTCGAGAAAACACCACCAGAGGAGGAGCATGATGAAACATTGCCAGAAGAGTATAAAGACTCACTACAAGAACTGGAACAAAACCCACCAGAACCACAACGAGACACTACCAGCCCTCCACCACAGAAGCCACGGCGTCAGCGCAACCGCATACTTCGAGACAGAATGGACAGTGTCCAGGATCGGAACCAGCCCCCGCCACTACCTCGACGCAGTGCCAGGATCGCAGGTATGAAACGCCCCACCAAGCCACTACCTTCGCAGGCGGCATCAAAAAAGAAACCCAGAGGGAAAGCAGCACCAAAGGCTGCAGCGCCTGCCGCCCAGCCTACCACGCAGAAGACTCGGTGCAAGAAGTCAAGGCCCGTCCCAGCGCGTCCACCAAAGATCGAGCCGGAGACTCGACCCAAGCGAGGACGGGGGCGCCCAAGAAAGCCTGCTTAATTGCCCTTTCCGTGGCAATTGCTTCTCTATTAACCACTTATTTCATTCTCGTATCCCTTAATCTATTGAATTTGTAGCTGCTCGATGTCCCTTTCATATAATATGATCCTCTCGCCATTGCTTATCGATTATAGCCTGATCTGCCTTGATTTGCTCGTTCAAAGCTCGCTCAAAGCTCGCTCAGTCGTCTTAATTTTGCTAGATCTGCTTAATGCCTCTCTTCACGTTGCTCATCCGCCTGCTCTGCCGTAATCATTTCAATGAATCGTGTTTGCTTGTGTTGTGGGCCAGATGTTTAGATGGATTTACATTCCACGGTGAACGGGGCTTGGAGGTTCTCGAGCTGCAATGATTATAGGATACCGAAGCACTTGACTTATGTCTGAATTTGTTGGTAGCCTTTCATTGTCTTGATACCATTCGCACTTCTCTGTGCATCACATCATTATTTCCCTGTCTACCACAAATTGAAAGTAACATGTCTGATCGCCAACTGGAAGGCCAGCATCCCCACTAAGACCCCGCGCTGCACAACGTTCTTGGGTCCAAACCCAGTGAAGGGAACAGAGGTTGAGCTTGTAGGGCTGGAAGTTCCTTTTCCGTTGCTACCGCGAGCGAGACCCAAGCAGTTTGCCATGTTGAAGAAAATATCAATGTTGCCATACACCCCACCGAAGAGCTCTTGACAAGGACCCATGGCGAAGACTGGTACGTCTGTGAGTGAGTGAACACCCTGAGCCTCATATCTAGAGAATTTTAGCAGAACCCGAAAATGAGGAGTGGATATGTACGTTGGAAGTGTTCCGTTGGCGATGAAGCCATCCGTGTTGTCAGTTGGGTTGACAAAGTAATCGTCACTTGCGAAGCCAGTGATATTGGTTGCAGGCAGGCGCGGTCCTGACTTGTGAACTTTGTAGTTCTCGCGATGATCAGGGTTCGCTCCTACCCCTTGAGCGAGAGTATATCTGGGATCCCAATTGGCCGGGAAGTTGACACCGATATTGTAAGATATGCTCGCATTGGTGACAGTGTACTGACTGAGACCCGAGTTGGTGTAGACTCCGATGGCGTTGCACTTGTCTCGATCATTGTTCTGGGAACTGAGATATTGAGTATCGGCAGATCCAAAGACATCGAAACCATGACCGTGGTCAGCTGTAACGATGATTAACGTATTGTTTAGCTCTCCTAGTGCAGTGAGCTTCGCAATAGTTGCTTTGACCGTATCATCGAGCTCTAACAGATCTCCAAGAGCGCGGTCATAGTCTAAGATATGCATCTGCTTGTCAATTGAAGCCGCTTCTGACATCATGAAGAATCCATTGTCCCCGCCTCGGGCATGAAGGATGTCAATCGCTTTCAAAGTCATCTCCTTTAGACTTGGGAGATCCAAAGCTGGCTTCTTGTTTCCGGAAGGATCGTTGGTGGTCTTGTTGAGATTGTCCTTGTACACATTCCGATCAAGCCAAACTAGAAGATTGGAAGTACAAAAGATTCCAAGGGCTTTGGTGCTGTTCGAAACTTGTTGCAGTGACGTGTTGTTCAACGAAACTGTGTACCCCGCATTGGCAAATTCAGTGTAGTAGTTCTTCCCTTGGAAGGATCCTGACCCAGGAATGAATTGCTCCGCTCCGGCACCGAAGAATACGTCAGCTCCGGTATACTTTGTCCAAGTGTAGTTCGTAACACCATGGAGAGCTTGATCAATAAGTGGACCGTACTGGGATCGAGCTCTAGTATGTCCGGTCAAGGCAATTGGGGTAGCATCGGCGATAAATGCTGTGCTCACAACACCGATGGCACTTCCCCAAATACGGGTAAGCAGTTCGACGATTGTTTCGACTTTGGGATCATCGAAAGGGTCCGCACTTGAGTCGGCATAAACTCCCATAGCATTGCCGGTACTTTTGTGGCCGGAGTAGAGAGCAGAGGCGCTGTTTGCTGAGTCCGTGATGTAGCTGTCGAGGGAGTGGGTCTGGAAGGTCAGCCAAGGACTCCAACCAGTTCAAGAACGTACCATTTGATGCCCAAGAACGGGAAATTTGTCCATCTGCATCGTGGTCTGGTATTTCCCGTTGATACTCTTGTGTCCAATCAGTCGGGCTGCAGTGATCATGTTTGTAGTCATGCCATCGCCTAGAATGTTCAGCGCAGTTCCCATGCACTGAGGCCAAGACTCACCAATAAAAAGGATGACATTCCTGCCCTCTTTTTTTGCTGGAGAGGTCTCACAACCCAATTTGCAACGGTTTTCGTCCCGTTGTAGTATTTCAAAGTCGCCACATACTGCCCAGGTTCATACAGCGCAACACGTCGGTAGGCTTTCGAGGTCACACGAACAACGGACGGTGAATGGGCATCTTGTGCGAAGAGGTCCTCGTACCAAGTGAAGTTCCATCTCTCTAAGGTGGGCTCAGCAATCTTGAAGAAGATAGCTGCCGGTTGAGGGGCGCCGTCTCCTTTCGTAATCGTGAACGTGAAGTCCGGGTCTGGAACGCCACCATTGGCCTCCGATCCATTGATAGGAGCGTGGACCTACTCAGTCAGAATTTCAGAAATGTAAATCAAAGATTGAATGGCAGACCTCTAATCTGATGTCGAAATACTGGCCGGCGAGGAAATCGGTCTGGTCTGGAGGAAGAACGCAACCGAGAGCTTTGGCGAGGTCAGTGATTGCGGGCGGGGAAGCTTGCTTGGAGGGGTAGCATACTTGGACAGCCTCCCAATCTCTGGAAAGTTTGGGCAGCCGTCAATGCAAAGATGGACAGGGCCGCGAGGACTCGAGGGATAGACATCATGACTGCGAGAGTTCAAGGCAGACGAGCGAAAGCCTTCGGGGAGACATTGCGATCATACCTTTTATATCAATCTAAGCTAGCCCGATCTTCAGGAACAAACAGCTCCAGCAGCTCCAGCAGCTCCAGCTTGAATCCAGCATGCATCGTGCATCGAGCATTTGTTCTTGGCAACGTTCAACACTGAAAATGAATGAATGAAAGACAGATACGGGGACACGTGTGGTGTGGGTAGCTTACTTGGCATGTACTTGGCTGCACCACAGCAGCCACAATCAAAGGTTCATCTGTGCAGTGTCCTCCTGTCACTTGTGCTCATCTCAAGTCTTGGTGTCCTTGGGACCTTGCGTGGAATTGGGAAGGCGGAGAAATTGGGTGGAGGAAAGGAGGCATCTTCAGTTTTTCAGTTCTCGAAGGCGTGCAGTTCTTTTTCGAATTGGTTCGCTGGCTTTGGGATGCTAAGCGCATGGCGTACATCAAGCTTTGTTAGAGTTGTTAGTGATGCAACCGGCGCAGTGATGAACGCCAAAACTTGGCTGCGGTAGCACAGATACAGATACGGAATTCTCTCAACTCGACCGGTGGTGATCTGAAATACAGCTCACATTGGTGAATATAGGAAATTGAAGTTTCTGAATAGCAACGAGGTGAGTGGTGAGTGGTGAGTCAAAAAGATCCTTTCTCGATGAGCCTCGAAGACACAAGGACTAGCAAGGAGCCTCTGAGAACCAGCGCCAGTGAGCAAAATTGAGGATGAGAATGTCTTCTGGATGGACAAACAAGACAATGTGGAAGTGAAGTACGAGGCGTAAAAAGACGGAAAACAGTAGGAAGCTGGTCTTAGGGCTCCATTACGCGGTCGATCCGTTCCAAACCTGTCAAGCAATATATATATCAACACCAAGTGCAACGTGACCAAAGGATGAATTTATCGGGACGTTGGTCGAAAAAGAGACGAGCAGATATGTCTGCGAGGAGTTTTCAAGTTCGGCACGAGGCTGTCAAATGCGTTCCACCCGTTCACGGCTCCAGAAAATCTCAACTGAGATCGCTTGATTTTGCTCATCACCACATATCATACAGCCATTTATCCTTACTTAGATTGCAATCACGCTCATTGCTTGCCCCTGGCATCCTCAGTCTTTCCTTTAACCTGTCCAGCAACCTCGTGTGCCTTTCCCTTTGCCTCACCTGCAACCTCTGATGCCTTGCCTTTGATCTCGCCCTCCGACATGCCTGCTGCTGACTTTGCCTTTTGAGCTGCGGTTTCTGTTCATAAAGATGTCAAAGAAGGCTCAATAGTGTAGCTCTGCCAAGCCTTGATGATGCGAATGGCGAAGTAAACAATGGAAAGCTAGTCAGTCATGACTTGGTGGTGGATGTTGCGAGAACTCTCCCGAAACGGTTGTGAAAGGAGAGGGGAAGACATACGTCCGATCTCAATGCCATCAACGATCTTGTCAGAAACAGCACGGTCTACAGACTTGAGACCATCCTTTGCAGTCTCAGTGGCGCTCTTTTGGGGTCTGAAGGTGGTGGAGAAAGCTCTGGGAGCGAAAGTAGCGCGAGTAGCGGTTCTGATAGTGGTTCTAGTGATGAAAGACATTATGATATTTGTTTTGATTTATATGCAGGATCGGAAAAAGTTGAATTCGATTGAAGGTTCTTTGATTAAGAACAGAAGATGCATTCTTTGGAAGACGAGGTGTTTATATAGTCAAAGTACTGTAGGAGGCTAGGAGCATGGTCCCGTCGACGTCATGGCCCCGAGTTGAGGAGAAGCGAGCGGGAGGCGAGCAGGAGGCGAGCGAAAATCGATGTCACCAAACAGAAGCCCCATGTGACGATGCAAGCAGTAATAACTTGCTGCAGAAACTTGAATGTAGTGGCAGAATCGTATTCATAGAAGGATGCAATTGCATATTTGTTTTAACCTTGAGGCAAACGGAAAAAGTATTCAAGATTAAAGGAGGAACGTATCGTGATAAATGGCCTCCAAAATTGCACTGCGCCAACTCCTGGAAAGTTTCCTCATATCCCTGCACTTACGGAATGACCTCCGGAATCTAGAAACAGGCAAATGGGCAAATGGGCACATAGAATCATGGCACTATTGAGGGTATACGGGCATGGTATGAATGGCTGAATGGGTAAATGGGTAAATGGGGGAGCAATGAAGTAATTTATTCCAAACAGTGTGAGCAGGAATCCATTTTCGAATGCTGTATACATCGTCAAAAACGCCTTTGAAATGAGTCTAAACCATCTTGACATGCGTTTGTTTATTTTTCTACAAATTTTGCAAGCCGTTCTCTTCTTTCTTTCCACTCTCGTCGTAGCTCGAACCCCACCTCCACTGCAATGAGGATGATGATAATCCATTCCAGATGAATACTATGTTTCTCACTCATCGTTTGTCGGAGAATACTAGCAATCTCCTGGGCATAGTCTATCTTTTCATTCAAAGCCCTGATTCGAACTCCAACATCAAGAGCTCTTCCGACCTGGTCGTAGTAGCCTTCGAGCCCTAGCTCATGCCGACTGTCCCAGAAGAGATCCGGTAGAGAATCAGTAAGCTCGGAGTAGTGATTCAACTGTGCCCTCAGCTCCAACAATTCACCGGTTTTCTGCAGCATGAAGCTTCGGCTGAATGGTAGCCTTGAACCACGCGAGAGAAGCGTGGGGATCGTCCTCGTCGAATTGAAGTATTTCCCAAGCAGCGTTTCCAACACAGCAAGTTTCGTTGATCGAGCCAGACCAGAAGAGAAAGCAATCTTCGCAAGAGTTGTGTCGACCTGGGGATTGGACGGGCCCTTCGAGCTTGCTGTCCCTAATGTGATGATGTCTCCCTTGACAGAGCTATTCTCCCGGTTCGGGTCCTCTGCGTACTCCAGATCCTCTATCTCTAATTGATCCATATGTGGGTTCAGGGCAGCTGGGAGGAGAGTCTTGGTAGCCAAGTCTGAAACAACATCTTCTGGCAGAGACCAAGCAACCAAGGAGCCAGAGGGAAAAACGAAGATATCTCCATTATTCGCCCCTCGAGTGTGTATGACCTGGTCTACGTCAAAATCCGTTCCGTCTGGATCAATTGGGAATCCATGAGACCGCAATATCCGTGCAACTGCATCCATATCGAATTGATCTGCGACTGAGACTGCCGTAACTCTGTTGCTACCTCCCTTCTCAGCAATCGCACTTTGTTGCCACAACGCATTTTCCCTTGATCTTTGCGCCTCAACAGCCACCCTTCTCAATGAAATCTTTCCCATAGGAGACCGAACCGCCTTCCGTTTCTGCGGCACCGGAACATCGTTGGATAGCTCGTTCGAAGATTCCGCCTGGGGGACTGAGTACGAGGAGAAGCAAGCTTGTTTTCGGGGAGCTTGGCCTACTGTGGGTGCGTACAGAAATCGTGATCGTGGAGGCCTAGCAATTGAGATTCGCTGCACGGTAGGGGATGCAAGCTGTCTGCCAAAGCTCTGCATATTATGATCGCAAAAACCGAGAGGTGCTTGGTGGTGGATGCATTATCGTCGAATTAAAAGTTCCATGACGGTGCGCTGAAGAGAAATCATGACTGTACAGTACAAGTAGGCTGCCGAGAATTGCAGAGCTCGGCTACAGTAGCTTGGAGCTCTGAGGTTGACGTCGTGAAGCTACAGCTACCCCAGACCCAGACAACAGCACCAAATGTGACCGAGAGAGTGTGCCGACATGGCTGAAGAGTCTGAGGATCAGGGCGACACCAAAATCACGAAGAAGGATGAGGAGGAGCGCGATGAAGACGATGCGGTAGAGGAGCAAGACGGGGACAGCGAGGAAGAAGATGACGACGAGGACGACGATGAACCCAAGCTCAAATATGCTCGCATGACAAGTCAGCTAGGGTCCCTATACAAGAATGGAGATGCTACAAGTGCTTTCCTGGTCGCGGGCGACAAAATGGTAGGTCCAGTGTGATCTCTAGCTAGAGTAATACTGATTCTTGGATAGTTCATTGGAACTCATAACGGCAACATTGTAAGTTACGGCGGAGAGCTTTCTCTTCTTGGGTCGTGCTAACTATCACCATAGCATGTCATGTCCCTCCCAGCCATGCAACCCATCCGATCGTACACCGCCCATTCCGCTTCCGTCTCAAGTATTTCCATCTCTCCATTCCCTCCACCTTTCCCGACTCCAGTTTCCGAGGGAGTCAGCCGAATAGTCTCACAGAATCATACCCCAAGAAGAACCCCATCTGAAGCATCAGAAGTTACCACCAGCAGTTCTCGAACCCCGAAAGCCCCCAAAGCCCCAGGTATACCGAATATCCCAGGCAACGCCATCTACGTAGCTACATCATCGATTGATGGGAACGTCTGCGTAGCTTCGTTGATTGACGTCAAGGATAATCAGCTGCGGAACTTTGCTCGACCTGTCCAAGCCGTGGCTCTGTCGCCAGAATATAAGAATGACAGGGCATACATATCCGGTGGCTTGGCTGGGAAACTGGTACTTACGGTTGGAGGACGAGCTGGAATGAGCTCTACATCTACTACAACCGGAACTGCCGCGGCCGTGACATCTGGGTGGCTGGGTACGATCGGTCTTGGAACAAATAATGGCAAGGATACAGTTCTTCACTCTGGAGAGGGGACAATCACTACGATCAAATGGTCGCTATCGGGCAGGTACGTTGCTTGGGTTAACGAGCAGGGCCTGAAAATGATGAGGTCGAATATAAATCTGGAGAGTGCTGATGCCGACTCGGCTTGGAAACGGATTGGCCACGTCGACCGACCCCAGGATGATGGATGGGAGGAGATGGCCAGTGTGTGGAAGGGAAGAATAGAATGGATTGACGAGAAAACCTTGGAAACCGACGAGGATGACAGAGCTCGAGAGACAGCTGTATCGTCCCCAGCTACGGCGAAATTGAAGCAGCAAGTTTCAAAGAATAATATCCGAATTGAGAAATTGCTTGTTGGGTGGGGAGGCACTATTTGGATCATCAATGTGCATCCTGGAGGTCTTGGCGTTGGTAAAAATGTTGGAGAACGGTCCGTGGGCAAACCCGAGATCATTAAAATGTGAGTTCAACCCAGCATGACCGATATATCTCTAACTGTAGCCAGTTTACGTATGGATTGTATTATTTCTGGATTGTCCTTATATACCCCAACCTTGCTTCTTGTACTTGCATATATTACACCGGACGATAACGAGGGGACAGAACCTCCAAAGGGCCACAAATTGACAATTTCAACGTCCTCGACTGGTAGCCAACCTTCTGGCGGGATCCGACGTCGCCAGAACGCTCTATCGCCAGAGTTGCGACTGATTGATCTGAACAGCTCTCAGGAAGTTGATACCGATACTTTGACTGTTAGTCGGTTTGAGAGACTGTCGGCTTCCGATTACCATTTGGGGGTTCTTCCAGCAGCTCGATCAGCTCCGATTACTCAGACTTCACGCGGTACACTGGAGACCCTGACTGGCATGGGGAGTGGAATGTGGAATGCGACAGTCAATGCTACAAATCTTCTCAGTTCTGGAGCAAGTACTCGTAGTAATGGAAGCAAAGGGTCAAGTTCCAAGCAGAGGGCTAGTACGATCAAGGGAGCACGCCAACGCCAAACCAGTGTTGTTCACCCTCACATGGCATCTCCTGGGATGAAGATTTTCATTCACAGCCCGTACGACTGTATACTTGCAACCAAAAGAGATCTTGCCGATCACTTGACTTTCCTTTTAGAACACGAAAAGAACGAGGACGCATGGAAATTGATTGACAATCACCCCGAAGTTATTTCGTCTTCACCGGAGAAGCTTGCAGAGATTGGCCCAGGTACCCCCGACAAAGCACAAGCTAGCAGCGATGACTTCTACGACGAGGTTGCTTCAACAACTGTCGACTCAGCCACGAAACTGGTCAACTCGTCCGTTGAGAAAGAGAAGAGGAGGGTTGGTGAGCTCTGGGTACAGCAATTAATCAAGGCCAATGACTGGACAGCTGCTGGCAAGACTTGTGGAAAGGTTCTTGGGACACCACAGCAGTGGGAGGAATATGTCTATATTTTCGTTGGAGTCGATAAATTCGATGAAATAACACCCTTCATTCCGACAACTCAGCTCCAGCCGCCTTTGAAATCGGAAATATATGAAGTCATTCTTGGACATTACATCGCTCGGAATCGCCCAAGAGTCCGGGAGCTCCTTGAGCAATGGACGTCGGATCTTTTTGACATCAAGAGTGTCACTACTGTCCTCGAGAACCAGCTGAAGTACCGAGATGTCCGGGAAGACAGTACCGAGGATGGTGAAGTGGGACGAGACTGGCGTATTGTCATGGAAAGTTTGGGGAAATTGTATCTGGCTGACGGCAGACCTCGAGAAGCGCTGAAATGCTACATCAGCCTCCAGGATGCAGATACCGCAATGGCATTGATTAAGGACCACCATATGGTTGATGCTGTGGCAGATGATATCCCTGGATTGATCATGCTTCGCGTCTCAAAAGAACAGAAGCGCTCTGCGTCAATCGAGGAACTTCGGGATCTCACAGCAGAAGCCATCTCACTCCTCGTAAACGAAGCTCAGCATGGCCTTGTCCGTCCAGAAGTTGTTGTAAAGCAGCTTGAAGAGAACAATATGACCCTCTATCTTTTCTTCTATCTCAGTTCTTTATGGAAAGGGGATGGGATTGAGGAGCACCAAGGCGAAACCAGAGAGAGACTTGTGACGGAGAGTAAATCTCTTGTTGATGAGTTGGCAGATCTTGCTGTCCACCTATTCGCATCATATGACCGCGACTTGCTCATGACTTTCCTCAAATCGTCGACAAACTACACTTTTGAGACGGCAAGTTTTCACTCACTCCAAGTTTGTGTCGCTGCTAATTTCAATAGGCCACGCAAGAATGTGAAGACCGGGACTTCATCCCGGAATTAGTGTACCTCTACTCCAAGACAGGCCAAACGAAACGAGCTTTATACCTGATCATAGACCGTCTTGCCGATGTGTCCCAGGCTATCTCTTTCGCCAAGGAGCAAAACGATTCCGACCTTTGGGAAGACCTGCTTGACTACTCGATGGACAAGCCTCGCTTCATCCGTGGTCTGCTTGAGGAAGTTGGTACCGCCATCAACCCCATTACTCTTGTTCGCCGCATTCCCGAGGGACTGGAGATCGAGGGTCTTCGTGAGGGTCTGAGTCGTATGATCAAGGAGTACGAGATCCAGCACAGTATCAGCTACGGTGTTGCCAAGGTCCTGAGAGGTGAGGTTGCGCAGGCACAGAACACTCTCCGCTCTGGTCAGCGGAAGGGTGTGAAGTTTGACGTCCTTCATAAGCCAGAAGACCACGTCGATGTCGATGTCTCCGATGTGCCAACAACTAATATTGATGGCGCTGTTACGCCGGAGATGACCCAACGGTTCACTGAGCATCACTATACACTCAAAACTGCTGCGGAGCCAGGCCATTGCGTAGGTTGCCAAGAACCATTCTCTGAACACGAGGTTGAGACTTTAGTTGGCTTTGCCTGCGGACATGTTTTCCATCTCAGTCATTTACTAAGTTACAAGAACAAAGGCAGGGCGGTGACGCCACCGGAAGATCTTGATGATGACGAATGGGGCAATCCACCAACACATAGTGTTGGGACAAAGGTTACGCATGCGAGGTTGTTAAGGGAGAAGATCCGGGATGGATGTCAAGTTTGTGGGGAAGAGGGACTTGTACCATAGTTGCATATAGAGAAGCCGGTTTGGTACGATATAGACCCTGTCTGCTGTTCCTTGAAAAATCGAGAATTAGACACGAGACAGCAAACCTTGGCCCCCAAGGGTTTCCATCCCGTGGGTAGTTTAGCTTATCCTAAAGTGAAATCATTTAAATAATGTCGATTGCGAAAGCCATTTTCTCATTCCCAACTCAACCTCAAGCAGGAAGCAATGCAAACCCCGCTAAATCAATTTCCCAGTATGCAAATCGGATTTCCATTTTCTCGATAGTCGAAGTATCTATTCATACTGGTCAAATAGTGGCCATCCTCGCAATGCCAACATCAAACTCATCAGGCTTTGGACTCTTCCCATTCACATATAACCAAAGCCTACTCAAATCCTTCACTCTGAAATCCCCTCTCTTCTTTTCCTCCGGAGTCGTGAATCCCCTGCCATTCTCAAAGTCTTTCTTCATGAGGTCAAACGTCCTCGCTGGAGAGACTGGACTCATGTCTCTCAGCAATACATCCTCAATCTCGTCCTGTACATCATCCTTCTTGTAGCGCTCGCCTCTCGCAGATATGTACGAGATATCCAGTCCTTCTCTCTCATCCACATTCTCGTCGCTATTTGTGCCAAGTTTGATGACACTCTCCATAAACTCACAATTTATTTCCCGCGCTCCGAGGAATCCACTCTTGCCGATGCCTCCTTTCTCCTTCCCAGCTGCTTTCGGGCATGGAGACAGTGGGAACATAGAATCAAGGTAGTGCATGTTGAGTTGATGACCCATTCCTGCACGCTCAAAGACTCGGCCCATGAAACGAGGTGATGTGGGGGACAGGTTGAAGTTGCATGTGAAATGCAGAACTCCCCAGCGGGCGACGAAGTCAGAAGTATGGGCGTAGTGCTCGATATGATGAATCGTCTTCCCACTTCTATGGCTTTGTTTTCTCCCATCACGATGAACCCGGAGGAGTGGACTTCCAGACCCATTCACGCTGGCTTGTACTTTAATATTGTTGGTGGGGTCATCAAGTGCTCTCTTCTGGCCTTCAAGATGCAAGTGCGGATTGTTAAAATGATTAGCTGCGCAACCAAAGGTATAGACCTCTAACTTGGCAAGCAGATCTTGAGGTACTTCTTGCAAGAGCCAGTCGATAATCATTCCTCCTTCGATACCTCCTTGTGAATGGAGAATGAAGACTACTTTGGTGAGCCTTGGGTCGTATAGAGTGGACTTGATGATGGAGTAGCAAGTCCGGATATCGGAGGTGCAGTAGTTGAAGTTGCGTTGAATGAGACATTGAATGATGTCAAAGAGGATGCCGCTCCTGAGGGAGTCAATAAGGGGCATGAGGGGGAGACGAGGGATTTTCTTAGTTACGTTGGATTATGGACTCCGAGGACTGGTCGCCCAAATGTGAGAGCTAACCGATCTACATTGCTTTGAAGCCAATGTTTCCTGTCTTCTGATCAGTCTCCTTCTCTCGGGCGGAAATGAGGGGTAAATTCACCCAACAGCAACCCCATTCAGGAAAATCCACTGTTCATTCTCATTCTCCCTCCTCCTCTCAGCAAAGTCTTCTCTTGAAGGACACCTCACATTTGCCCCATTCAGAAGTCTGCAAATCCCCCTATTCAGAAGCAGAAAACCCGCTACTCCAACAACGACCCACCAAACAGGGAAAATAAGCCAAAATGGAACAGAAAGCAGAAATGGCACCTGCAAAAGCAGCAAAATCAGATGCAGAAACATACACCATAAGTTTGCAGTTGACGGATAGAGCTCACATAGCGAACCCGAGCCTTGTGGCGTGAAGGGGTATATGATGAAGGGGAGGAAAGCCCAGAATTTAAAAGCGGTGAGAATATCGTGCTGCAGCAGAGTGAAGGGAGATGAAGTGTAACTGCGGGGGACGGTAACTTTGGAGCCGATTTGAGAGCCATAGAAGATTGTTTGAGGTGACATGACGGTTTTCTCACGATATTGTGGTGAGCGTTGATACCAAAAAGAGGCGCAGATATGGTGATGCAAAAGAAACTCCAACCTTAGTCGAAATCAGAGGAAAGCACTTTGGGGAAATAGTAGATAATTAAAGAAAGAACGAGAGATAATGAGATGCAGATGCGAGGAATAACATTAGGAGATGTTACACACGATGCCTCGTAAAAACTCATGATGGTTGGTGGTGTCTCAGTCCCTAGCTTGAGCACCCAGCGACTGGGCTGGGCAGCGGCTGACCCCAACCCACTGATCACCGGTCTTCGATATTGTGGCTTATCCAGTGAGATGTTGGTTGCTTGGAGCTGAAGGGCTGAGTGATTCTTGGTGACACCAGTACAGTAAGAGTAAGACAATAGTGATGATGACTATGGTGATGATAGACATGAAGGCAAGGCTTAGATTGTCACGTTGCCCTGCCATGTGTGGCTAACGCTTGTGGCGCACTGCACTTATACTTGTTTTCCCGGCTAAAATGCCACCCCACCAAAAATGCCACCCTTGCCATAAATGCGACGAGGTCTATTCTCTAAATAATTAAATCACTATAAAGTATTATTAATTAAAAATTTGATTAAATCGTAAAGAAAGATATAATTTACAATTGCGTACTCTAAGTTATTAATCTTTATATCGTTGCGGTAAAGAAATCTTCCTTCTCCTTAATTGCGCTCTATTACTACCCTCCTTATTAGAGAGCACCTCTAGAATCTCCTTAAACCTTACTACCTTTATATAATCGTTTAAACTCTTCTTATATAATAGTATTACTATTAAAGACTTCTTCTTCTTATTTGCTAATAGCTTAAGTGCCTTCTTTTTAGCTTTCTTTTTAGCTAGTTTTGCTGCAGTTGCTTAAGCTTTTATTTCCTTCTCTACTTATTATTATATTGCCTTTTCTTTAGCCTTTACTTCCTTTAATTGCTTATTCCTTTAAGTATTTGCCTTTCTTACTTCCTTTCTAGCCTTTTACGCAACGAGAAAAGCTTCTTTTTTAGCCTTAAATGCAAAAGCTTATTATATCCTTAAAGAATAGAATAGCTACGCGCTAGAGTCTTCTTCTCTAACTAGATTTAACCGTTTCTTACGCTTCCTTCGTTCCTTTTTATTCTTTACTATTTTAAGTAAACTAGCGCATATATATTTATCGACTTTGTATTATATAGTAAGGCGTTCTTGCGACTTAAGGATAACATCTAGATTCTCCTTTATAAGGTTAATTCCGTATTCTTTTTAAGCCTTATAAATAGATTTCGACGTTATAAGTATAAGAGGGGGTTTCGAGGGTTTATCTTAAGCTTCTAGAGGAGTTGTAGGCCATAGGGTTATAGCATTAAGTATAACTAGCGGTAATAATAGAAAAATGCTAGTTTTTGCAAAGGCCCTTTATATATTGCTTTTACTAAAGGATTAGAACTAAGAAGGCTTAAATATCTTATAAAACGTTTGCTTTAATATGCTTACTTATCCTAGAGACTTATAAAGCTATTTATTAAGGTTTACTTAGTATTTTATAGCTAAGGGATTAAAGCAATTAACGTTAAGAGGTTATAATCGGTAAGTAGAATATAAGGGGAAAATAAGTATAAGAATTCGATAAATATCGGCCTATTCGATAAACTATATATTAACGTAGCTCGAGTAACTATTAACAATTAATAAACGCTTTATTATTACTTTCCCTAGCCGCGTATTTAGTTTAAAAATATCTTAAAGCTACTTTAACTTATATATATCGTTTATTTACTTATTTTTAGTAGTATTAAAGAATATATCGTCCTTCTCTTAAATCTTCTTAACCTAACTATCTTAGAGGTCCTTAAATATCCCTTTATATAGCAAAGTTAGCGGAAAAGCAATGCCTAAGGCTTAAATATATCTAATAAGGGTAATAAACTCTTGACTTCTATCTTAAGTAAACTAATAGCATTAAGCTAATTCGTATACCTTATAGCTTATAATCCTTCGTATCTTAGACCTTACTTTAATTAAGAATTCCTTCTTATCGATATTATATATATTATCGGCTATTATATAGTATTATTCGATTGCTTTTATAAGCTATTTAAAAAGAGTAGTTAGCAAGGTTTTTAAGGATATAACACGAAAAGTTATATAAAAAAGCAAATAACTAGTTAATAGAATGCTTTATAAGCAAGTAAGAATTTGCTTTTAACGCGCTTTAAGTCTATACTCTTTAAGAAGACGCTTTTAAGCTTATCTTAGTAGCGTTATATAAAGGAGGCTATCTAGTTCTTCCTTATAGCGCTTCCCTTAATCTCTTTAGCAAGGTTCTTAATAATTGAAGTAGTAGGAGGCATTCTCTAGTTAGTAAGCTTATTAATAAGCTAAATTAGAGCTTGCTCTTATAAGTTAGTAAGGCATTAATAGTATATCGATATAGCCTTTGCTATTAATAAGGATTTGCCTTTCTATTAGTTTTCGAGCGTTTTGCGTATAATACTATACTTTCTAGCCGTTATAGCGATATTAAGGACCTCTTGCGATTCTAAATCTTTAATCGCCTTAGGAATACGATTAATATTAAGCATAGTAAAGTTAATTAAGTTTTTGTTATAGTAGGGGTAAAGGTGGAATTTTTGGTGGGGTGGCATTTTAGCCGGGAACACAAGTACGCTTTACCACGCTTGGCGCTTATCGAATACAATCAGGAAGCTCGCCTTTCCCATAGTGGCCAGATAATCACAATTTACTACTACTTTATAATACAGTTTTTAACGTAATATGAATTTGGTGTTAAGTCAGGAGCTGGATCTTCAGTCGAGTTTTCTTAGTCGGAGTACCTTCGTAGTAAGATCTAGTTTTCTGGACTGTCGATGGGTGCTTACTCGTTAATAGTAGGAGAGTACTTCGTACGTTGGAAAGAAACCACAGATGCTGTTTTCATAAAGACCTCGCTCAATGCCCAACTTGGAAGTCAAGCGGAGCACTTCTCTCCAGCAAAACGTGGGAAAACTCTGATAGGAAGTGCTTCTTCGAGTCCTTTGTTCATTTTTGTGGGGGGCGGGAGGCTAGAGAAGTCGAGAACGGTTGCAGAGAAAAAATCGATTACTACTCTATTGTTGAATGGTCAATTGACAAAGAGAGTCAACTCAATTCCGGAATCGCCAATAGGTGGAAGCAGACTTAGCAGAGGGGTTTGTTGGTTCTTGAGAATAATGCGGTTAGAAAATGGGGGGGGGGCGGGGGGGGGGGGGGGGGGGGGGGGGGGGGGGGGGGGGGGGGGG
>JAPZPB010000531.1:0-25302 GCA_037952635.1 Bryoglossum gracile | reverse complement strand
TTATTGCGCGTGAGGGGTTTTTGGGAAGGCTATTAGAAATCGCAAATCATTGAGGGCGAACTGAGTCTACTCACGTAAGCGCTCAAGTGAAGTTGATTGTTTGAGTTGTCCTGGAAAGTCCGACCCTCTTGAAGACTCATTGAAATTGAAATTGAAATTGAAATTGAGAGTTTCAAAGCTTTGAGACAAGGTTTCAATCGCTATCGCACCAACGAGTTAAACGCCCCGAAGCCCGGAACTCACATGAAGTTATGGTAGGCTAGATGCTGTACTAGTAGAGATTTCGAACCATAATCTACAAGAGGCACAACGCCTGTTGGTTGAAGACATCAATCAGATCAGAGTACAACAGAGGTCAACAAAACCATTCTCATTACAGTATCCATCCAGCTCGTTTATCACGTCAAAAAGAAAAGAAAAGCATCTCATCGATGAGGTGATTGATACTGAAGCTCTGATTTCACCAATTACTGGCCTCTATACAACCCGCTACTCCCCACCTCATCATCTCTTCGTTGTGGCGTGTCGCTGCCCCGCCGTGGCTTGCAGGCTTACAGGCTGACAGGCTGACAGGCTAATAGCCGCCAAATAATTCCTAAGAGTCATAAAATACGAAGCATACAGTAGAGTAATATCACCAGTATGCTGTATTACAGTACTGTACCTCTGTGCGAAGTACCTTTTTCACATGTTGCACCCTTGTTCGCCCACTTGCCCTATGGGGCTGATAAGGACGACGGCTCGAGGTATTTGTACAGTATTTGTATTGTAATCTTACCGCACCTACAGTACTGTAGCAGCTTAGCTCCGTTCCTAACCGTCACCATCACCATTACCGTCACCAACCGTTATCTTGGAATTATCCTCCGGAGACCTTTCCGAACCTTTTCCTTCTTGGCTCTGCTTGTTCTGAACTTCAAGTAAACTTCAAAGCAATATTCAAAAAGACGCAGAGTAACTCGAGGTCGAGGCAACCATTTCTCAACAACACCTCAACCACCCTCCATGCCGTGTTCGTGTGGAAAACCACACCCCACCCCTCCCTCCTTCACTCCAGCCCCGCATCAATATGACCTCCCACCACACATCTGCCCTCCGAGATTATCGCTGCATTGCGCCACGCCACCCCAAACCTCGACGCAAGGATTCGAATACTGTCCAGTACAGTACAGTACTGTCGATGAAGAATCGCCGCCTACAGGAGTCAAAAAGAGTCAGAGACCAGGCCAGGATGCCGCACCCTCTCGGCCAGAAAGTGTGCACGACCACGACATCGCTCGCTGCATATTTCCCTTATCGATAAGCAGTGAGGGGAAGCAAACAGGCGTTGCAACTTGCGTGCGTTACTCTTACGATTCAGCTGCTTGCTGCTTCTCCCCACACCGTCCGATCACTCTCACTCAGGGTTTCTGCGAGTGTGAAACCGACGATCGTTAGGCTACACGCATCCAGGCATCTTCCCCCAAAACTCCGATCTGATGAACCCTATGTGCGAGCTGGGGTGCCTGTAAGTTTATGTGAGTTGAAGTGCTGATATGGAATTCATACCGGTCTCCCCAGTACAGTAAACTTATTAAGGTACCCGCTGAGATTAGCCTTGCCTTGCATACCACCCCTCCGTCCCAAACAAGAAACCCTCTTCGCTCTTCCCCCAGCACCCTTGCTATCAATTACAGAGGGAGGGTGGACAGCTCGACTTGGACAACTTCGAAATGGTAATGGTTGTTTCAAGTGTCTTTTGCAGGGTATGTCATGCCAGAATAAGCATATAACCCCACTGGAGGCCAATGAGATTGCAGGAATTGCATAAATATTGGCCGTGACGAATATACTTCGGTGGTCTTCACACTCCTATGCATAGACTACAAAAATGGAGATCGATCACGAGATCCTCCTTCATTCCTGAAGCGATCGTTGCTTCAAGCTCTGAAACCTGATCTCTTGCTGCTTTTACATTTCAGGAAATGGAGAGAAGACAGGGCGAGAACGACTTGGCTTGCAAGGAGAAATTTACAGATGCTGGACTTTTTTGGAAAATTTATGCGTGGTGTGGTGGTGATTCAACTTGGATGTAAATGGCACCGGCCTATTGTAGGGGATTGAGTTGGAATGGTATTTCCAGTCGGCATATAGTTGTGACAGGTAGATATTCGCTCCCTACAGAGCGGAGTTACTTCTCTGAGAGTCTGAGATGAACCAAGGTAAAAAATACAAAGACAGTTGTGTTTTTTTTTTTTGAGATGAGGGCCGCACAGATTGAGCTCAGCGACCAACAGAACGATTGGATTTCATCAAGCTCGGGATTCGCTTCCTCTTTCTTTTAGGAGTTTGGTATTTTTATAGCGTGGGGAACTAAGATGAGGATAAATGAGAATAGAAAATTGAAACAGAGAGAAATGGAGACCAGAGAGTTACCAGAAGCGCCGAAAATATCCAGACGTGACCCTCTTGATAGATGCAACACCACAAAATGCAGCGCTTTATTATTGCACATACGGAGCTTACAATATTACAAAGGAGGCTACACCCTAGGGGGAAAATCACCTCGGGCAATACACCCAAACGACCAAAGTACTCCTTCCGATCCGTCAAATCGACTCGCCATGATAAAGAAAGGAAACCGGTCGTCAGCTAGCCAGAACTCCCAAGGTTGGCAAGGTAATTGTACAGAGAGCGTGCGTACTGAGATGGGGAGCGAAGAGACTCCTTTTCTAGAGGTATTCCGTTTCCGGATGAGCCTGATGTGGACATGGATACAGGTGATGTGGAATTGGTGGGTGTGCCGGCAGCTACACTGGTGATAGTTGATGGGTCGAGCTGGTGGATGTGGCGGTTCTAAAGGAGGAAGTGACTGTTGATTTAGATATGTGGCCGAAGAGAGCGGATGATGACGATCCGGAGGATACGGCCGCAGTTGCGGCGGTGGAGGAGGGCATCATTATTGATTCGATAAGGGAGGTGGAGACTTGAATAGTAGTATTCGCACTAGGTTCATACGTTAGTACTGATTATAAACACTCATCTAGAAAGTAGCTTACCTCCAAGGCCAATTGCTCCCGCCTTGTGTAGCTCCTACCATCCCGATCAGAACGACAATTGATAAAAGAGCAAAAAGTCCTCAGAACCACTTCCGACCCAGACCACAGACTTTTCGTTTCCCTGGTTCAGGAGCCCAAGTATTGTTGTTTCCAGCCAATAATATCACACCGTTCTCGTGTATGGAGGCTTCTCGCCATATCGTGATGGTATCTCATACCCACCAAATCCCTGCATTCTCGGTTTTCCAGAGGCATTTTGCTCATCTGGTCGAATTATGAAGGGGGTTATGATAGACCTAGCTCGCTCTCCGAAGGAGGAATCCAACAATTCCCTTCATTTGATGATTAATCATCTCGTCCCCAATAGTGCGTGACCTCGTTACGCTCCTGAAAATTTGATGTGTGGTGTACTATGGTGTCTATCATAGTCTCTTTGATAGTCGGTTTTTCGTCCAGCTCCAGGTCATGAACCGAATCTTTCCGTCGTGAGATGGCTGGAATAGGTGAAGAGACTGGACTCCAGACTGTGGCGGAGAAGGTCCGATTTTTGATATGCTCTTATTAGGTCGACTTAACACAAAAAAATGTCGCTGGATCATAATTGAGCTAGTTTCCCTGTGATGGCTTACAGATTTGATCGTGCCTAATGAGAAGATGGCTGACAAAAAGTATAAGGATGTAGAGGCAGGAAATGCAATCAAATAGCGAGGCAAAAGGATGGATTGGACGTGACTGGCGGGGAGATCCACCACAATACTATTGACAGTCGGATCTGATAGATGAACCGATGTGCTTGGAGAAGCAGGCAATAATGTCCTTATATCTCGCATTGTGATAATGGCTCTTATGAACCTACCACTTGGCAGCGTTCGGAAGTAAACAAACGTAAGATTTACATTTTTCTTCCTCGTGGTAATTCGCGTCGCGCTAGAGCAGAGAATCGAATTTGAATAGCTCCTTGAGCTCTGAGACGAACAAAATTCCTTTGAGACTCCCGAAAGGGATCTAGACAGTTGACCATAAATGGCACAGCAGTACGAGGATTCATGTGGAGATTGTAAAAGAATGGAGGTAAAAGACTGGAAATGCATAAATTGTGAAGTCCCTCCTCCCGTCACATGGCCCGGTATTCTGCCGAGACGGCAACTGTAAACATTTCCAGTTGCATCACCAGCAACCCTTCAGCCTCCTTCCCGCAAGCACCCTCACAGGCTCACACTATGTAAATACTCCGACTGCATCTCATACCCAGTAATGGAATGCCGTCCTTCTTCGATTTCCAACAAGGCAACGAAAACCGCGGCCCCCTGCATGAAAGCTCACCTCTCCTGGGCCGATTCCGTGCTGTACCACAGTCGCAGAGGCATGGACGGAGAAGTCATAGAAACAGTCTGCTAGGTGCCCTCACTGGGGCTGGCAGTCTTGGGAGAGGCCCTGGGTATAACAGCGTTTTTGGCGGTGGAGATGGCGACAATGATACCGATGGAGAAGACTCGGACGACGAGGATATGGGCCGGTTACGGAGGTGGGGGAGAGTACAGAGGGATCTTTGGCTGGAACCAAAACAAGCTGCTGTGGCAAAACTCGTGGATAGGTGGTGGTCGAGATGGACATTTCTTGTCCTCTTGCCAGCTGCTCTGGTAAGTAATATCTCACGCCGAAGCGTCACGAGAGGCAGAAGACTGAAGATATATAGGCTGTTACTTGGTGTGCAATTCCATTTCCCCAGTACGAATTGCCAGATGATGATGATGCGGATGTACTTGGGCTAGGGTGGAAGATATTTGGGCACCAGATACTAGGACACAAGGCCCCAGGCCACGGAGAGGCTCGAGTGGAAATAAACTTCTGGTTCTTCTTGTTTGTGTATTATGGGTGCTACAACATTACGGCATTGGTGTGGATCACTAAAGTATTCAATATCTACAGCTTGAATTGGTGGCCAGAGAGTCTTGGATTTCCCCTCACGGTCTCCATCATTGCCGCTATATCCATAGCAGTGCCCATACCCTTCTATTGTTTTGACCCGTCTCGATACTATACAGGACATAACACTGCATGGATTTGCTGGACATTCTTCACAATGGCCATGCCACTTATTCTGGCATTTCTCATTCTACTCAACCACGAGCGGCATCTTGGACTAAGGAACACCCTGTCTGAGACACAAAGAATATTTACATCTTCATGGTGGACTGGAGACTCGGAGACTATCGTTGGGCGGGATCGCCCTCGTCGGGCACAAACCCACCAACATACCTTTGATCCAGATGCTCCTCTCGAAGTAGCTCTAGCCGAGAACTCGAATCCGTCGTACGATGGTACTTTGGCATTGAGGAAGAGATGGATTCCCGCAAGCTTTATGAGATTTATTTGGTTTTGCTCAGCCCTCTTCATTGGCATGATGGCCTATGTGCTGGGAGAGGTATACGCTGAGACATACCTGAGAACATTACCGCATAACACAATTCAAACCATTGTATATGTGTATACTTGGGTAGTGACTGTACATCTTTTGGATGGTCTGACGGGCTGGATATTGGGAGGAAACGAGGGCCAGCGAGTTGGAAGCTACCCCCTTGGTTGGATATTCAAGCTGTACGTTCTACCGACCTTCTTTCTCCCTAACAGCACCTGACTTTCATAATAGCTACTTCCAACTCACCTACCAAACGTACGTCCGCGCCTTGTACGCCCGACTCCGCTCCCCACAACAGTTTATCTACCTTCAAATTCTCTCGTCCTCATTTCTCATAATTCTGGGCCCTCTAACCATATCCAAACCCTATCACTGGATCCTCAATATCCTCTCTATCGACAACCGACCTTTAGCTGCGTATCAAAAGTTTTGTGCCAGGAATATCTATATCCGCTCATTAGCAGAATGTGTCTCCATGGTTGCATTCCTAGGCTCAATTTTAGTTCTTCATTACGGTGGCAACAAGGATGTATATCCCTATTTCGCTTTCGATCAAACAATTAATCCAGACCTCCCATCATCGCCAATAGGCGGTGGGGAAGCATACGATTTTGGGCTCACATTTTACGCCTCGATGGTGACTTTTGCTTGCGAGATCGTCGCCGCTTGGATAGTGAGGAGGATATTGTGGTTTGGTTGGTCAATTAATGTTACGTGGGAGGCAAAGCAGGATTTGGCTATGTGGCCAGAGCTGCTGCCCACAGGAGTGGTGGTCATGGTCCACGTATTGCAGAATATGTTCTTCTCCATAGTGAGACTGAAATTCCACTGAGCCTCAACGTCGGTTTTGGAAATAGTGAGGTGGGTTGGGTTCTTGCATATGGAGTTGGATGGAGATAGTCTGGATGGCCATTGGATACCCCTTCGTTTTTGAATGAGTCCCTGTAGATGACTTTTAATGAGAGATATGTTCAAATGACTCATTGAATAATCGTTGGTAAGTGCCTTTCTTACTCCTTGTTACTCGAGTAGCCATCATGTGAAGCTTCACATTACCACTTGTCAAAAAAGCAATCTCGATATGGCGGCAACGGAAACGCCACCCAAGCGATGTCTCACTTCTCACTAATCACCCCAAATGTTCGTTCCCTCTCGTATCTTATCTCATTAGCTCAACTTTCTCACGATGCGTGGTCACTCTCCATCCCTCTCATCCAAGGATAAATTGTATTCTCCCCCTGAATCAAAACCCAAACATGCATCTCCTCGCTCCTCTGCGTTCTCCCTTGCATTAACCGGCTTCGCCTCACCTCTCTCCAAGCGGCTCTTCTTCCTAACCGCCATTCCATTCTTTTTCTTCTCACTCTCTCAAACGATACCAAGGTTTCGTCCACAGGCTCCGGGCGGGAAGTACTGGTTTGTGAAGCATGGTCCGGAGGAAGAGGAGGAATGGTGGGAGGTGTCTGGATGGAGCCAACTCGTGCTGGGGAAGGGGCTGACGGGGTTGGGAATGAGTTTGAAGCTGCACGTTTGGTGTATGGTTCGTAAGTATTTCTGTCTCGTTAAATACATGCTCCGACTTGAGAAAAGTTATCTTGAGGTTGGCTTGCTAATGAGAATTCGTTTTTAGCTGTTGGGTTGCTCTTACCCCTACAATTCCTCCCCTCAATCCGCTCTCGGTATCCCCATCTCCACCGCCGTTTAGGACGGACACTCTTTCTCCTAGCCATCATGGGTAACATAGGTAAGATTCCGTAGCTTCACTCGCCGTGCATTGGATATTCCATCTCGCTCCAATTCCAGACCGCAGTGAATATTCTACTTCATCTCGAACGTCAGAATATTTTTGATTTTTGATTAAATCCGGATATTTGGGGAGAAGTCTATAAATGGGCCGGGTTCAGAACTTTCACTCCTAGGAAAAGTCAAGGAGTACGGCGACGATGGCGCGAGCTCTTACTCCCCCTTGCCCATTCTTCTTCCACTTAGAACCACAAAATACAAGAACTGACAAGTATCAGCGGGTCTCTACTCCACCGCCCGTTCCTTCAACGGAACACTTGCAGCCCAATCCTCCTTTGTTGTCCTTGTTCTCCTGTCCAGCATCTCGATGTTCAAAGCCTGGACCGCGATTAAGAGAGGTGATGTCAAGAAGCATAGAGAGTGGGTATTAAGATGCTGGGCTTGCATATGCTCTGTAAATCTACCCCTCATATTTCACCTTCTCCTTTCCGAGTTTGAAGGAGATATTTGCTGAACAGGCTAGGTCCTACCTTTACGAATCATGATGGCAGTCCTATCGTTCAGTATAAATTACTTAGCACCAGGCAGATACAAGACCACCTCCACCTGCGCCGAAATCATCAACACTTACCGGCTGCTATCTTGCAACTTCAACGACTCTTTAGTCCGTCTCTACAAGAGATACTCTGCCTGTGTGGACATGGGGGGGAGAGAGGGGGAACAGGTCTGGGTGGCTGTGAATGCGAGTCTGGATGTGAGGTTTCCGGAGGAGATCTATGCAATGATGGGGGTAGTGTATGGGTCTTCAGGGTGGGTAGGGTTGATGGCTTGTGTGGTGGGGGTTGAGTGGTATCTGGGTTCGGAGAGAGGTGAAGTGGCGAGAAGGAAGGACATGAGTGAAAAAAGAGAACGGAGCAGGGCGAGGAGTGTAGAGAGGGGGCGCGTTCAAGGCATTGGAATGGAAGAGTGAGTGGAGCGAGACTATTCTGAGAGTGCATTTGGAGCGCAGCTGGCGACACTGGATGATTGGATGCCTGGTAAAGAGAGGCGCAGTTGATTGAATTGAGCCTCACTCTCCTTCTCCTACTAAGCTAAAGCCTTTCTCTCGTGCAAGGCTCTTAAGCTCTAATTCTCAAGAGAATATAAGCACTTACTACTGCTTAGTCTTCACTACATCTATGAAAGAGGTGCTGTTCTCGAAGGCTTCACTGCCAATGCCCTCAACATATGAGAGCCTCTTTAGCCTCATACCCTATTCTAGTTAGGAACGAGATTTGGCTCAGGAACCAGTCACATGTGTTGACGGGAGATAGAAAGTGTGGGACGAGCTCCACGAGGTAAGGGTAAACGTATAGAAGCTAGCCCTTCCAGTAAATGAGGAAAGCGAGGAAGGATTTTACGAGATCAACAACCTTAGCGAGGTTTCAGGGGCTGAGCCAACTTCGCCATAGCGGCCCCTTTCCTCGTCCTCGTCCTCGTCCTCCTTTCTCCCATCGCCAAAGCCATCCGGAAAGGATGTGACAAAGCGAATTATCGCCGTCTGTCCCTAATCCTTTCGCAGCTTCTTTCCTCTGGCATACATGTACTTGTAAAAGAGATTTCCAAGATATCACATATACTTTGCATACAGACCGGAGTCTGACAGCGAGGGGAGAATCGAGATGCACAAAAAGGGTCGTAAAACCTCGCTGCATGGGTGAATGGGACGCTTACCAATACGGCATTTACTGATCTGTACGATGCGCAGACTCGGAGAAGGAGTCTCCCTTTTGCTTTCCCCTTTCCCCTCCCCATTTTCTTGCCATTTTGAAGGAAAATCGGAGACTGACTGTATACAGCAGGCCTATTGACGCAGGTCACTTCTCCGTGAGACCAGCTGTCGGGGGTCATTCTGCACTGTTGGTGATGAAGAATGGTGCTTTCAGATGATTGTATCAAGTTAAGTAGATGAGAAATTTACTGTTCATGCAGTACTTTGTCCATGTTTACCAAGAGTTGGGGAGTATTTATAAAGGTTCGTGTTGGCAATTTTTATGATTTTGCGAATATACAATGTGGATATAGGAGCATGTGTGTTTCTGTATCATTTAGGGCACAGCAATAGAAGTAAGAATTTATACTGTATGAGAAAAGGGTATCTACAAACGACTGTCTCATCTAATCTGACTAGCTAACACCATAAATGCCAAAGCTCCTGCAATGAATGTTGTCCACACATAGTAGTGAGAGAGCAAACAGCATGATAACAGTGAGTAAAGGAACATCCCCTCCAGAAAACATATGCACAGCTTAACAAACGTTGTCCATCAATTCCTACAGACAGCGAGCAATGAACGTTTTCAGCAATCTCACTTTAGGTATTATCCTGGAAGAGAATGGAAGCAGAGTTTAGCTTCCACATCAGAACCTATCCCAGTTCAAAAGCAACAACTACTCAAGTACCACCGCCAACAATAACAGTCAAAAGAAGCGGACTCCCATCACTCACGGCACCACTAACATCGACCCCCCCCGTCGCCACCACGTCGTCGTACGGAAACGCGTACCCTTTCCCATCCACCTCCACATTGTGCAGTATCCTTGCATAATGATTCGTCGGGCTCACTCTGTAAAAACTTCCCACCGCCTCCCCATCCGGCTGATTGCCATTACTCACCAAGGTACTCCTATTACAAGCCGCCGCCAGCCTCGCCGTAATAGCTCCCATTTCCGCTGTGTTGGTTGTTGAGGCGGCAAATGGCCCGGTGGAACAGGAGAAAATGTCGGCGGCGGAGGGCTGGGTGAAGGTTCCTACGCCTGGGAAGCTGAGGAGACTGTTGACGACGGTAGCGGAGAGGACGCCCCAGGAGGCCTGGGTGTCGAGAGTTAGGGGCGTGTTGGCGTATTTGGACCAAGCGGAGGCGATGTATGACGCGTAGTAGCCTGAAAACAAGGAATTGTTCATGACGATTCCGATGTTGGGGCTGACGACTCGTAGGACTCCTGATGCAGTACTGATAATCAGTTGATTCCAGCCTGCTCCATCAACAGCTTCTTGTGCTTGGATCCCGGAGACAACGCTTGCGAGGCCATTGCTTGGGATACCAGGCACATATTGGGTGGCCCCAGAGGTGTTGATGAGGGACAGAGAGATAGGGATAGAGACGAAATCCACGTAACTGATATTGGCAAAGAGTTGAGCAGAGTTGAAGGTCAGCTCGCAGAAGTCCCAGGTGATATTATAGTTCGGGTCCGAAGGATTAGAGGCTGAAGGCTCGACAAGTCCCGGACCGTTCGCGCCTGGGTTCAGGAGGAAAGTCAGAGGTGAGTTGATAGAGAACCAGATGCGAGCCCCTGCAAGCTGTGGGATAGTGACAGCGGTAATCGACCCTGGTCCTCCTAAGGGAATAGAACAGTTGACGGCAAGTGGGCTGCCGACTGCTGATGGTGATACTGGGTAGTACGGCGTCTTGCCATCTGCCTGGAGGAGAAAAGTGGCATAGCTGTTGTTGATAGCTTGGCCAGTGATAAACGCATAGACTACGCTAGAGCTGGTATTGTTCTTGAGAGCAACAGTCAAGGTAGAGTTTGTCGTAGTACTACCTTTGGAGCCCGAGTTTCCCATCTTGTTGTCTTTGCGCTTCTGGTCTTTGCCTAATAGCAGTTGCGCTCTTTGCTTGAACCTTTTCCACTTGTGTTGGGTAAACACTTTGAGAGACTTGGGTTCCATCATGCCTTAAACTGGGGTATCTATAGTCCCAATGATATTCTCAAGATATACAGCTTTGGAACCTGTTTCGGTTATTTTAGGAACACGCTGGACTCAAGATCCCCTAAAGAGGAAGGTGTGCTCGACTTGGAAGAGTATTTGGTCAGAAGTAGTAATGACAAGAGAGTATCTTGTGCTCAAACCCGTCAAGAGCGACGGGCCTCTGACCCCAGGAAACGTAAGAAGAGAGAGCAGGAAATCAACGAGGGTGTCTCATGTCAAAAGTCCCTGGGAGTCCCAAACCTGCAATATGATGAAATATTCACCACTCGGCGCGGAGAAAGGTATATAAGCAAAGCCTAGTCCGAAACAAGAAAACGTGGAGGAATCAGGCTTGAGTAACTGTCAAATAGGACTTCATCTTCTCGGCAAGGCTGGAAGAACCTTCTCTCCGATTCGCAGCAGCGTCCAGTCTCGTGTTGCCGAGAGTGTGCATCACCAGGGACGGGGAAGTGACTGTTTAGAGATCTTCTAACGGTCCGTCAAAAGCCCGAGCCAAAGTTGCCTTTCATCCGAAGCCAGCCGATGGACGTCACGATTGCGAATAGTATCAGATGTTATCGGCCTATGATCATCTGATCGTTAAAGCCTTGTTTTGCTTCACTCGCGGACGCCATTTCCTTGAAGCTGAGAGAGGATTACTCGTTTGACTGTGAATGGTAGGTTTGTTGGGCGCTTGAGTGAGTTTGGCTGATTCAGCCCCCTTTGCAAATATATCTTCAAATCAAAATCTTCGAGGACACCGAGTTTCTCTGCGACAGAACAGGAGGCGAACATTTAAAAAACGAAACTGAATGTACTCAGCTAGGATGAAACAAATCTAGGAACGGATTTCTCATCACTTGAGTGAGCAGTTTGTCCCCAAGTATCAACCTTCTCATCCCAAAAGCGCAAACCTAAAGCAGAACGCACCCGCGATACTTTTTCAACAGCAAATTCAGCCCCGCATAGATCAAATGCGGTCGCGACCTTCCTCTCAACCGCTCAAGAAGGACTTTAAAATCCCTTCCCACCATCGGCGTACCGGCCTCCTGACGGCCTCCCATGCTATTCATCAGCCGACTACAGCTCTTGGCTCGCAAAAGAGTTTACGGGATTCTTTATCACTAGGAAGTCTACATGATACGTAGCAGCTGAGTTATGTGCGGAGATAAGGGCATGATCTTAAGATCGTCGCAGGACTTGGGTGATTAGAAGTTTGAAGAAAGTTGGAAAGGTAAGAAGAGGGGCAAGGGAGAAAAGTTGGGAAGGCTGAGAAGACAGGTGCATGAGTAGAGCCGGGGCTGGAAAGGGGGTGGGAGAGTGGGGTAGGATTCGCTGGGGTTGGAAAAAGTGGCAGATCCGGTGTTTGGGGCTTGAATACTCGAGATAATGTGAAATATTCGCGATGAGATGTACTGTGCACCGGGATAATCTAGAACCCAAGGCGATCTAAATCCTTGAGAGGAGGTGAATATCTAAAGCAGCTTAGATATGGGAAGACGCCGTAGATACTCGAAACAATCGGATAGTCGCCTCAATCTAGATAGGTACGGGAGAATGGACTCCCAAGAAACGCGAACACTTGGCTTTTCTTGAATAGTCTAGCTATCTTCGGTGGTTGGAGGGATTGGCAACTTTTAAGTTTCTCCTCTTTCAGCACAACGACTGGGGTAGCTCCCACGCCCTAGAGCTTCAAAGACAGCGGTATACTGAAACTATGAACGCCTATATGTGAAGAAATAAGAAGGATTATCCAAAGAATTGGCTTGCAGACAAACACCCTCATTCGTTTCATTTCCGAATACCTTAATTGAGCGACATTTGTCAATCCCTTGCCCTCATGCGAGTCCAAACCGAAATCCCGTGACCGTTTTTTTCTCTTGCGACTAAAGCCTAGCGGCCCAATGCAATGCCCGGTTCTAATGCCCCTAGTCTATGCTACATGTAGTTACAAATACAAAAGCCGTAAGTATGACTCTTTATGGCTAGGACCCATGCAGGGCTTTGAAGCCTGCTGATATCAAGCTTCGAGGACCTGGAGCGACGTCTGCTGTACCGGTCCAGTAGAATAGTCCCTGATTTTGTTACTCATTTTGTTTGAAGAAAAGGTGTGTGCTTTGCTTACCCCGAGTCCTTTCTCTGTGCAGTAATTCGCCTTCATCCTCACAGTGTCGGGGTTGTCATAAGATACAAACCCTCCATCGCTACCTGTACAGAGAGCTGCCACAACCCTGGTGTTGATGATTTCCTCAGTCCCTTGCCTAGGCAATTGCTTGTATTCAAAGGTTCCTCCTTCGCCACCATGGCCACTGTAGCCTTGTCCAGGACCCGTACAACCTAAGAACGACCGTCCATACACTGGAATACCAAGCAATATCTTTCCCGCCGGGAAACCAGTGGATATCACATATTCGACAGCGGCTGCCCCTGATGGTTCATCTGCAGCACCTGCAAACAGCTGGGCATGGTGTCCAGATTTCGGTGACCATCCACCCGTGAAGTCATATGCCATGAGGTTGATGATGTCGAGGTAATCTTGTGCTCGGCGGAGGTCAATATGCTGCAAGGCCCATTGGCCGGCTGGTAAAGCTGCAGTAAGCAGATAGCGGCTGTTGGGGAGGTGAAGACGGATGGCAGCGAGCAATGCGAGGAAGTTCCGACCCTGCTCGGCATCTGAAGGGTGCTCCCAATCGACTTTGGATAGTCGTCAGCAATGCAACCGGAACAAGTTTTCCAGCACTTACTGTCGATTCCATCAAACCCAGAAGCTTCTACCAGACCCTTAACAGACCTTCCGAAATTATCTCTAGTTGAAGCACTTGCAGCCACAATTGCAAAGTTCTGACTAGCAGCGCCGCCTCCTATAGACAAAATCAACTTCAAGTGTCGATGTTCCTCCTTTAATCTCATGAATGATCCCAAGCAGCCTGTAGCTCCATCTACCGGCATCTGAGCATCTGCCCACTCATCACTTAACTGGGTTCACGTGTCAATTAGCTGCATGTCTTAAACCTCATGCTGGAGTGCCACTCACAAAGACGCCACCATCAGGTGCCAGGTGTGCAAAAGCGTAGAACACATGGCTGATGCAGTTGTAGTTCAGCGTTGCTGGTGTTTCGCCTCGATAGACTCGATAGTTCGGATAGTATACTGCGTTCTTGCGAGTGAGGTCTGAGATACTCGCCTCGAGAGCTGGCTGAGAGGGCCGTCTCAGTTGATCCAAAGCAGGTCTTGAGATGTGAGGTACCGGGGGAGGAACAGGCCTGTAGTAGTTCGACATTCTGAAGTGACGGAAGAGTGACAGCTTAGGCTTTCTTACGTATCAATCTTGCTGCGGTACCAGAGTCGAGAAAGCGATGGCGTTGGGGCATTTGCTTTCATGATATGTTTTTTTTGGTACGCCCCAAATTATGCGGCCGAGACGTGCCTTGCAGCCCTCTGCTCGATATTTGGAAACTTGAGAGATAGACAAAAACTGTTTCTCCCGGGAGGCTCGAGGCTATACGCAAATATCGAAAGAATTGAAACGGAATGAGGAAACAACGAAGGCCACGATGGTACAAAGAGGGCAGGCACCGTACAAAAACTTATATCTAAACAAAACTGAACGGATCAATCATCTTTTATCTAGTCACCGCCAGCCAGGCCATTGACCCATCAAGGGTGCTTGAGGTGTGGCAGTAGCTACTGGTAAAAGACGATGGTGGTGGGTCAAGAAGTGTGTGTGTGGAGAAACGTGAGATCCCACGAAGCTCAGTGTGGAGGGCAAGGAAAGATCCGAGGCTGCCATTCCTAATTTACATATAGACGCATATAAGGTGCCTGGGCCTAAGAACTGTGGATTTGCATTGCGGACCAACACGAGGATGGCTTTTTGTAGGTTGTGCCGCAGTGGCTCAACATAAAGCCTTTTCCTTCCTGGTTGCACAGGAAGAGGGGTCAAAGTCCGTGAAAGGACACAGACACAGTTGTGGCTTGCGAGAGAGGAGGCGAGCTGCCTTTCAGCCTTCCTGCTGCATCTCTCTGCATTCTCAGTAAACCTGCATTACGTAGTATCAGCACCTGTTCATGCGCTGCGGTCTCGGTTCATACCAGAGGCTGGAGGCTGGCGATGAAAGTTTCCCGGTGTTTGACTGCTCTATTGAGGTAAAGCTTACACCACACAAGGTGCTCGCCTTGACTCTGCTTTGAGGAGATAATTCACAGCAGTGGAGAAGTTCTGACTCGTCCATCCGAGCTCAAGGATGTTGCCTCCAGAAAACGCCATATATTCCAGATATGTGGCACCTTACCCTGTCTCTGGTAGACTGACAGGCATTGCCGGGAATCATTCCACCGCGCTTTTCCCAATATTGCCTCGTTCAAAGTTAATAATGGCACTTGACAGCTGGCAGAGGGCTAGAGGGTTGCAATGAGAGCTTCTGGTCAGAGGTCAACATCGGCGACGGCTTGAACTTTCGCCAGGCGGCTAGTCGTAGATTGAGAGAAGCGCACTACCTCATAAGGATGAGATAAAAGAGGAGGAACTGCCATTCTTTGTTGATCTGATATGAGATCTCCTTGGGCCATGTCTTCGAACACGAGTGGGTCAAATGAAGGCTCCACGGCCCTCACCTCACCGTACCCTCGCGGTAGATCACCACCCGCAAAGGCGAATCGGCCTGCATGATCTAGACCGATTACTCGCAGGAAATGCCTAGAGACGAGCTCTTCATGTTCGTCATCATAGACAACTGGACTACTAACGAAATGTCAAGTTGCTTGCCACTCAGACTGGAATTTGGAAAGAAGGCCGTCAGATGGGTCGGCTGGAAAGAGCCAAGAGGGACAATGGCTCGGTTTAGGGATGAGGAATATAGAATGAAAGAGGCGCTGGTGCTGGCGGTTGATAGACTCTGCTTGAGCAGCGCAGAGAGGTGAAGTTTAAGAATGTAATATTACATCGCATTCTGAGGGGTCGTTGAGTGGTGAACAAGTGGTGAATAGCTTGTTAATGTAAATGATGGCAACCTCGACCTCTATGGCTTCATGCTACTGGGCTGCGGCCTTGAATCCCTTGAATCCCTTGAATCTGTGTTGATGCACCTGCAGGCAGCTTGGATGCCTTGGGTGGCCCCTCTGTTCGGGCATTTTTCAGGTTTGATTGGTGCTGCCTACGGATCCCTGAGCTGTTTCGAGAAGTGCGGGTGGTCATTCGAAGGAATTTTGTCAGAAACACCATATCATCGCCGTTATATCACTTGGGCACTTCTTACATGGGATTTGGTGATTCGTAAGGAAAAGAAACAACAGACGAAGTTCAAAGAATGGAATGTAATAGAGCCTTGCTGCTGACTAATTCGCAAGGCTGAGAATCGCTAAAGCTTGACCTCTCTCCTCAGTACAGAGTACTTTCTTCGAGCCTCAACTCTATCTAGTTACAATCACTAAGTCTTCAAAACTGTGCACGTCCGACCTAAGAATTCGTACGATCTACGGACTCTATCTCGGAACTAAGTTTGTGTGACAGCAACGATCTTAATACTACGTACCGGATTAAATCCTGTGAAACGATTCTCCGCATTCTCTCCCCTAGTACAGTACAGCATCTCTCTCCTCAGCCTTCAGCGACAAGCATACTGCAGAGACTCCTGCGCCTCGAGCTAGCATCAATTATTTCCTAACATCTTCCGACCGGTAACGTAGACACCTTGGACGAGTGGGTGATCCTGCTCGCCGCAACTCATCGTTCCACCTGGTCTTCTATTTCTCGATCGATACCCAACATCCACCGTCTTCCCCGCAATATGATGGCAAACGTCCTGTCTCAGGGCCCAGGCTCCAAAGACCTTGCTCGACAGATTCTAGAACACCAAGCACCAAAATACGAGTTCTCATTCTCCCCGTTTCTACTACAGCACTACAGCTTCGGATTATCACCAGCCCGCCCAATATGCAAATCATATCTCCAAGGGCATTGCCCGCTGGGATCTGCGTGCCCAGACAAGCATACGTCTGCCAACAGTTCCTCAAACTTTAATAATCTGGTGTGCAAACATTGGCTGAGAGGACTGTGCAAGAAGGGAGACTCCTGCGAGTTCCTGCACGAGTATAATTTAAGGAAGATGCCGGAGTGCAACTTCTTTGTCAGGCACGGATATTGTTCTAATGGAGGTACGTGATACTGGCTCTTATTTTTGAATATTGAAACTGACACTACCTGCAGAGGAATGTCTATATTTACATATTGATCCTTCGAAAAAACTTCCACCCTGCCCACACTATGATAAGGGATTCTGTCCCTTGGGACCCAACTGCTCCAAGAAGCATATCCGAAAGACCCTGTGTGAATTTTACCTTGCCGGCTTCTGTCCCGATGGAAAAACATGCAAAAAGGCACATCCGCGATGGCCAACAGACTTGCCTAAGCCGACCATCAGAGTTGAGCGGGACCCCGAGGAGATAGCGGAAGAGCAAAGAATACTCAGGGAGAACGCCGAGCGCGAGGAACAGCTGGAACGCGAGAAGTACGGCGGCGGTGAGGAAGGTGGGCGTGGCAGAGGGAGAGGTCGATGGCATGGATTTGGCGGTGGACGAGGCAGAGGAGGACCAAACAGGAGAGGGAGAGGGTATCAGGGATAATCTCATTTTTCCACCACTCGGGCTTTCCATGGAACGCAAAAATGTGCAGAATACCTAGTTACAAAAACACATTCCAAAAAACCGCCGATCGATCGGTATGAGCGAGATTCGGGTGGCTCTTTTCGGAACGAAATCCGCTCAGCCATCGGTCTCCAGAGCCCGTGGGCCACGGCCGAGCTAACCTTGCCAAGAAACCCCCTTGCAATACTTGCTCTCTTCTTTATTTGGCAGCCGACTCTAGGCTGCATGTCTCTGAATGCGGTCAGACGAAGTAATCAAAATTATCTGTCAAGATTTGGTTTCCAGGGGGCACGGACCGAATTCCCGAGATTCACAGAGCCTCCAAGGAATTACCTCTGGTCAGGGGAGGGACTGAAATGCCCCCCAGTTACACCAGAAAATACTGTACGATCGTGAAGAAACCTTTCTGCAACACGGACCGAAGAAAACACCTTGTGGCGTTCATCTATCCTCGCAGTCGGGTCGATGACCGACGGAGGTGCGGCAGTTTTCCCATGTCGGTGGGACTTGGGACATGCATGAACAGAGTAAATAGCACGTAGCCGGAGCTCCGGAGAGTCAATGAGGTAAGTTTGATAAGATAGACTGATTTTGCATTACATTGTGGCTTGTGAATAGTCTTGTCGGTGTTACTTTCATTCGGGACCGACTTCAAAGAACTCATGATGTCCCTATTCTATTCGTTTGCTCGACTACTTCTTGTCCCCTTCCAGTGCCTCTCTTAAATTCGTCTTTCTTAGTGTAGCTAGCTAGAAGACGAGACGGATCAATATAGGGGGTACTGCTTGGCGCTTAGCTTGAAGGCACCTACAATTTCCTTTCAATGCCTGTCTGCAATCTAAACCTATAGACCCATTTTCAGCGTGGGAGTAACCAAGTGTAGGCATCCACCTTCGTATTCTCAGCTTTGCTATATCTCGGTTTGCTCTAGTATTGGAAGTGGTATTGATTCGCTTTGCCCAGATTATTAATGGTCATGCAAGTGCCTATATACTGCTCGTTAAAGAATGGAGAGTGCTATCCTACCATCTACCTAACCAAACTCCATAGCTACCAGCCAAATAACATCTCGGACTCTCTACCTTATATCCCACGCCAATGCTGACAATTACACTCCCCCTCATGACCACATACTTTATTCTCAAACCCACAGTCCGGCTCTTTCTCCCTAGCAATGGGCATCCCCTCATACACACTCACAAACTCGCTCTCCCCAAATCCATGCACATTCCTGCTACTACTCCCCGGGCTGCTCTCCCCACTCGCCGTAATCAAACCCCTCCCACTCCTCACCCCAAACTCCTTTCCCTCCCCAAGGCTCTGCATTCCCATCATCCAGCTCACTAAGCCCCGAGGTACCCAGCGGCCTACGAAACCGTAGACGGAACTACCCATACCAACATGGATGGTGCTAGAATAGGATCGTTGCATGGCGTCGAAGACCGCGTTGTTGAGTTCGCGGAGAGACGTCCCTTTGCCATAGACAGAGCTAGATCCGCTAGTCTTGCTTGTGACTGATACGAAGTTTTTGCCGTATGCCCAGCGCGTTGAGTCGTCCCATTTCAGTGTCTCTGCTCTTTGAGCTTGGGACAATTGCGATGTGTGTAGATTCCTATTTTGAGTTGGGATGAAGGCGGATAAGTCGAACGTTCCAAGTTGGAGATGGGTGACGGGGATTCCTAGTGGCCGGAGTTCTGCGGATAGGACGGAGGTGGTGGAGTTTAGGGCGGAAACGATGGCGGATTCGGGGAGGTGGAAGGCGGGGGAGAGGGAGGAGATTATTGAGGGGGTGAGGATTAGGATGTTGGGTTTTGCAGTTGTGGGAGCGAGGCCGGTGTGGAATTGGGGATGTGAGAAGGGTAGGGACTGGAGGAGGGGTAGAAAGGTTTGCAGGGTGAGGATTGGAGTGAGAAGGCGGGTGTTAAGGAGGTCTGAGAGGGTTGAGGGCGAGAGGGTAGCGATAGGCGTGCTGGGGAAGGAAGTCGACGGGATGAGGATGAGAGAACGTAGAGACAGATGGTGCGGTTTTAAACCTGGAACTGGAGAGTGTGGTTTGCGGATGTATTCGGCGAAACGCTCAATAGACCCTGAAGCGCTTTGAGGCTGGAAACTTGTTAGTCAAATCTCTGTAAGAAAGAGGGAAGGACTTACGTCTGTGATATCGATCATCAAAGGCTTAATATCCGGCCTAGATTCATTCATCACCAGAACCTCTTCTTCGATCGTATTGCATACGATATAGACGATAAACCCTCTGCGCTCCAAATCCAGAGAAATAGATCGAGTAATCGGCTCAGATGGGGATCCAGCAACCACCACGACCTCGAGACGAGCTCCATTTCCTGCCCGCCTCGCTCTCCTTTTCTTTCTATTTGATTTTTTCTTGATAACATAGTATGTGACTCCTCCTATCGTGACAATTATAAGAGCTGTGAGAGCTTTATTCTTCGAGATCCAGTTGTGGATTCGACCAACGGCAGACATCGGGGAAGAGACAGTCTCTACGAAAGATCTTGGGGGAGGAGGCGGCGGCCTTGGCCGCATACCCTCTGGGATCCATTGCGAATTTGCGGCTTCTCCTCTCAGATAGGTGGCAAGCTGATCGAGGTGCTTGTCGACATAGTCGGCGACGTCGTTCGAGTACCGGCGGATGTCATTAGGGACAGAAGAGAGCTATCATCGAGCTTATTGTTAGCTTTTCATCCTTCATATTTCCATTTGAATAGCTTAGCAGCTTCACGTACGATGTCGAGGAATGCTTGATCATCTGCGGACATAATGGGCTTATTAGTTGTGTGGATGTTGGCGTTATGCTCGACAAGTTCTCAATCGAGTAATGCGGGGAAGGTCTCGGACTTGAAAGGAGCCGAAATTCCGCTTGGGATTTTGACAACATCTCCTCTCAACAATCTACCACATTCCACTTTTGAAGATGATACGATAATGCTCTTCTGTATGGCCAGTTCAAGTGAACAAGCATCTTGACGTCAAGTTACGAGAGCTTATCAAGGGAAGAGTATGGCCCACAGACCTCATTTGAAAGTGCAGCACGCAGCCCTGAAATATATATATCCACTGCTTTGTCTCCCTCTTCACTGTTGAGGTTTTGAAATTTATCTTTGAAATATCCTCTCTCACCCGCAAGATTATGAATTTGCACCTGCCAACACTAAAGGTGTTGCTAACCCCCCTTCTCATAGGCAAACGTATCACTGGGCTCTCGTGCGTTTTAACGCTAGAATCTCAAGCCCTTGAGGGTAACTCAACGATTCTTGCTTTTGCTCATCCATGGGACTCTGACTCCTCTGAATACATAACTGAAGCAAGGGATGACGATGGACCAGTGCCTCTTACTCACAAGAGCTCATCTGGAGCGATTGGCCCAGAGTGGATTGTTGGGCGGAAGACTTCTGGGGCAGTAAAGTTTCGCTATGCTATGCTCCCAAGCCCTAAAGGAACAGGTTTTGGTCCTCTCTATGAGCAGGAGGGTCTGGCTGGCTCTGGTTTGGAATTCATTCCAATACCTCTGGGTGAACGAACGTACCGCAATGTTGTAGAGTGGGATGTAGGCAAGGCTCCTGAAGGGACAAGAGCAGTCTGGTCTTATGGTGAAGGACCAGGCCCAATCGAGAAAGTTGGCCCAGCATCAATTCTCACCGAGTCTGTTTACATGATTGGGAATATCCAAAGCCGGCCTTTTGATGGAAGAATTTCAGAGTACTACGGCTACTACTGGTTCGGCACTCTCCCACCGAACGTCGAGGTCATTAAAGACCTCCATTACGAGTTTTTTCTCAAGATCTGTGATTTTTTCGAAGACCCGCCTTCAGCCGAGAACTCCTTCCGAGGCTTTGTTCGGAATACTGTGACTGGGAAGTCATTTGGAAATACCAGTTTCAAGAACAGCGCTATCTTCACTTACGATGATCAGATTGCTGAAGTTGAGGATTTTGACTTGATACGTCGGACGGCCTATGAAATGGCTCACCACTGGCTTGGACCCCCTTCATCTGATCATGGAATCGATTGGCTCTACGAAGGCATCAAGGATTGTTTATCAATTTACTTCCCATTCCGCAATAAGTTTCGTCCCAGTACATATTTCCAGGCTACGATCAACATGCTCTGCTTAAGATACTACACCAATCCGCTCATCTCTTTGCCCCAGGATGAAATTCTCAAGCTAGTTCCAACGGATGCTTATGCGAAGGAAATGGTTCTCGCAAGAGCATGGGCTTGTATCTGTGGCGCCGATCTCCGAGCACGGCGACTTTCAACATTGACTCGTCCAGTTGAAGATCTTGCCATCAAACCGATGGCAGTAATGAAGAGAAAAGGAGAACCACACGGCCTAGAACAGTGGTTTGAACTCCTAAAACCACTTATGGGGGACGAGGTCAAGCTGCGATATGAGGACATGCTTGCTGGGAAGGAATTACTCCTTCTTCCTCGGCTGTATGGAGCTAAAACTCATCTTCTTGTGCCACATGATCAAGAAATTCTGGATTTTGGTATGGACCGGAAGAGTTTTGTCACGGGACAGGTCGAGGGCTTGAAGAAAGGGAGTAGAGCGGAGGAAGCAGGGTTGAGAGAGTGTGATAAGATCGTGAAGAGCTCTCATGAGTGGATATGCGTTGATCACTTTGAGAAGGAAATGGAGGTTACTATTAACAGGGATGGAGTAGAGACGAAGATTAAGTACTGGCCGAGAAGTTACGAGATGGCGAAGAGTTGGAAAATGGTTAAGGTTGAGGAAATACCGGCGGAAGTGACCTCGTCCTTGTCGTTAGTGGATAAGTTTGCTTCTGAGGCTACCTCAGTCCAGAAGTCCGACTGAATTCTCGCATTGTAAAAATCACAATTACAACAAGTTGAACTATCTATTGTGAGAGCACTTCCTAGTTGGGGTAGAATCTCACATAATCATACATTCTGACTTTAATTTCATGATAAAATCCCGTAACTAAATTCCGTTATCGTAACAACCGTCGCCCGCTTTATTTGAAGAAGAAAAAGGGGTGGCGGGCTGCTGGTGTCGAGCGGGCTCAGACCTTCAACTAGAATCTAGAAATTGATCAATAGAAATAAGTTCTGCCAGACAGAGGAATATGATGTGCGAAAAGAGTAGTCGTTCACTAGTAAATCTACTGACTGACATCTGTGACTGGTCAGATTTGAGCCGAGAAGGCAGCATCGACTACGTCTCAGCCTCGCCTCCCTCGATTACCAAACATTCATCTATCGGATTCTTCAGAACATTACCAAGTTATAAACTTTCGGTTATGAACATCTTAGGCGCCTAGGGAGCATAAAACGGCCGTTCTCTTGTCGTTCACCTGAACCACGAACAAGCCCTGCCATCCGCAACTTCACTATGGCAGAACATGACCCCCTTATTGGGACATACTCCCACCTGGCCCAATTCCCTCGGGAGAAGGAAGCTCTCCAGACCCTGAGAAAGATTGCATCTCTTATCAAGCCTATTATGAGAGCGCGGAACTGGCACGTTCCTACTCTAGCAGAATTTTATCCAGAGCAGCAAAATCTCCTAGGTATGGATATCATTGTAGTTTTTGGTCTACAAAATAATAAGCCGGGTAGGAATCAATGAAAACCGTGGCCAGAGGATATGTCTACGACTACGATACCCTGGAGACAAGAACCAGTTTCTGCCTATCGAACAAGTCACCGACACGATGCTTCACGAGCTCTGCCACAACGTTATCGGCCCGCACAATGCTGAATTCCACGCCCTTTGGGACCAGCTACGGAAGGAACATGAAGCATTGATTAACAAGGGATACACCGGTGAAGGATTCTTGTCCGAAGGTCATAGACTCGGTGGGCGCAGAGTGCCGCGAGATGAGGCCAGACGGATCGCACACAACGCCGCAGAGAAACGCCGAACCTTGGGTGCCGGATCTGGTCAAAAGCTTGGAGGACGCCCAGTGCCAGTCGGAACTGATATCCGCTTGGTCATCGTAAATGCGATCGAGCGGCGAAATACGGTCCTCAGGGGTTGTGGTGCCGAAAAGACAAACGAACAGGAGAAGAAGGCGTTGGGAGACCAGGCTATGCAGAATGGCTTCAAGACCAAATCTGAAGAAGATGCGGCAAACGAGGCAGCTATTGCTCAGGCGCTATGGGAGCTTGTGCAGGATGACGAGAAGCAAACATACGGAAACTCGTATATTCCGCCGACTGCAGCAAATCCTACGGGTAATGGGGGTGGCGATGTTACTCTAGGAAAGCCCGTGAAGGCAGAATCATCATCATCTAAAGCTCATGAAAAGGGAGGGCTCTCAGTATCCCCGGTTGCAGTTCAGAAGATGGCCCCGCCAATCAGAAAGCATCCGGATCGACCTGTGAGCCGCCTGGTCACTGAAAATGCAAAGAATATTCGGAAGAAGAGAAAAGAGAGCAGCATGAAGCCAAAGCCTGCCTCAGAACCTTCTTTATCCTCGAACCCCTTTCCAAGTCCACCTCCAGCCCCGGTACAAGCCCCAGATCCACCATCGCCTTCTCCATTCGATTCCAGATGGACTTGCCCAGCCTGCACACTACACAATCCGATTAACCTTCTAGTCTGCGATGCTTGCACTTCTGAACGACCCATCGAGATCACTCAACGCTTAGCAAGTGCAGGGAGGAAGAACACAACTACATCACAACCTACTGGATTTCAAGCCGAAACGTGGACGTGTTCGAGATGTACTAATATCATGGAGAACAAGTGGTGGACTTGCTCAGCTTGCCATAAATTAAAGGACCACTCTTAAGAGTATTTATGTGTGATAACGAATTCATGAATGATGAGATTTGGGGGCCTCAGAGTTGGCACACAGCATGAGGGGCGTTTGCTTTGAGGCGTCAAGGATTTGCGGCAAAATGCGTTCAGTCATCATGTCTAGGTTATGGGCAAACTACATGGTAATAATTCTGCTCTGTGGCTCTGACTGTTCTGCCCGTTCTTGTTGCTGATATCTTCACATGATTTTCGCGAGAGCCTCCTGAGAGCCTTTCCATCTGCATAACAAAAGGGCTTTAAGCGAACGGGGTCTTAGGATATTGATGAATTTCTTCCCTATCTCAACGACCTCTAACATTACAGTACGTTCCCCAGATATGACATTCATATACTCGAGTGAGGTTAAGCTATCACGTACCTGGCTCGGTCCGTGTGGGGTACCTGGTTAACCCCACTATCGAACGGGATGCGTAGCCTGCTTCCATCCGTTGCTGCTTACATCTTAATATTTTCATCATCCATCACATCTATCTCATCTCATCTCTATCATCTCATCTCTCCCATTTCTTTCAATCTCAAACATGGGAAATTTAAGTACCCCACCCACGACTGCTGCTAAGCTGCGAGCTCTCCTAGCTCAGAAAGATGAAATCATAGTCTGTCCCGGAGTCTACGATGGCTTTACAACTCGACTAGCTCTCAATGCCGGTTTCAAGATTCTCTACATGGTTGGGTATACTCTGATTTCTAGATTAGATGGAAGCTAAGTAGCAAAAGACGGGAGCCGGTACTACAATGTCGAGACTTGGAATGGCAGACCTAGGCGTTGCTACTATGAACGATATGCGCGACCACGCTGCCATGATAGCTAGCATTGATCCTACAGTTCCATTAGTCGCAGACGCTGATACCGGCTACGGAGGTACTCGCCCAGCTCCTTGCTTCGCCGTTGTGGGGGGGGGGGGGGGGGGGGGGGGGGGGG
>JAPZPB010000530.1:0-25391 GCA_037952635.1 Bryoglossum gracile | reverse complement strand
TTAACTTCCCCACGCCCACCCCAATTTTACAAAAAAAACCCCCCCCCCGGGCCTCGCACCCCCCCCCCCCCAAAACCATTGATAAACACCCCTCCGTTGCCCCCATTCCCCCCCCCCCCCCCGGCCATTATGAATTATTGGACTGTCACTGCTTACTGCTTACTGCTTCTTGCCTTTTGCTCCTAGAGACTACCCTACCCGACAGAGAAACTCGCAGAGAGCACCTTGCCTGAAAACTATACAGAGGACATTCTCCTCCTTATCCAGAAGAAGTTAAGAACAGACAGCCGGACCCAGTAATCTTTTCTTTGGCATGTCACTGCCAGATACCGCCGCTCCGCCAATCAAAACATTACAATGTCACTCCAGAAATTGGCTTGCATTCTCCTATTCTCCTGAAATTTCGTTCTCTTGACTAGATTCCGGCTTCCGAGACTTTGAATTATGGAAGCATGAGAGAAGACGAAGAGATAGAAAACAACCGAGACCGGTAGACATATATACATGTGGGCTTCAACGGAGCAGCATATCACGGGGTTGACGACCTCGACGGCCTCAATTCCATTACGGCAACAGCAGCAGCAGCAGCAGCAGCAACAACAACAGTAATATTGCATCAGCAATACCTCCAGTGCCTCACAATACCTCCTTCGCATGTCTTACAGAAGAGCCAATAGCCAACAGCGGATTTCCAAGCAGTAAACTCTGAAATTTGTTTCCAAACTCGGCTCCGACTCTTGCCCCTGCCTCAGCCGACTCTCGATTAACCTTCCGATTTAACGATGAGTTCGTCTCGTATGTCTCTCAAAGCAGCCTGGATCCCAGCCCAAATGTTTCGCAGTCAGGTACTATACGGTACCAGTGCAGTACAATATCTGACATACGACGTACTCATAACCTTTTTCCGCTCAGTTTGATGTACAAAATCGATGAATCATTCTGTGCCCCTTTAGGTCATTCTCTCGTGTCAGAAGTAGCCAGGGCTATGGCGATTCATCCCATTGCCCTCCCCCCTCTGATCTCAGGAGATCTTCCACGTCATCTCTCTCCCGGCTCTGAAACGACATATAAGTTTTCTATCAATAGACCTCAAACAACGGAAGCCCCCTCCACTTGGTGGCCTTGCACCTAACGAACCTAACGATCTTCTGATCTGCCCACCAGCACAAACCCACAGCTAAGCTTTCCCCCGCATTGCTCGTTCGGGTGCCCTCGCCCCCTTCGGGATATCCTGCGACTCCAACGGTTTCCAAAAAGCTTGTCTGCACCTCTCTGCACGTCTTCTGGACCATTGTTCGTCCACAAGGCTGTCACTGCACTCTCCTTTGGGCAAGATCGAGGCTGTCGTGATGTTGTTTGTTTTCCTCGCCACTTTCAAGCTCATCGCTGCTTTCCAACAGATGCGTGAAACGGCCCGCCGCGCAGCGAGATGTCACTCCAAAGGGGAACGGGTTGCTGACGACAGTACCAATGATGGAATCTCTGGCTGGGCCTTTGGAAGACTAGACTGCTGGATGAGCTATGCATGTCATTCGCATTCAAATATCGACAAGACCAAACAGTTGCACCTGGAACCCTCTGCTGTACTGTACAACTCACCAGAAACTCACACAAACTCCAAGAGATAGTTTCTATTCAGCCTCGAGGGCCAAAAGCAGTCTTGCGATCGCTACAATGTAGCCTCTCATCGGCTCCCATCCGAACCTCACATTAACCACACAGCTATTCTAATCATACCCTGCGTTCTTGTACTCCTTCATGCGCTCCGTCCGTCCCCTTCAAAACCAGGTACCGAGCACCCTCGTGCATGGGGAGGGGCTTTTTCATTCGAGCCGCATTGTTCCCACGCTTAAAATTGCATGTCAGACTCCTGATATGTCACTCATTAATTTAGTCCTTCATCCGATGTCACTGCTGTTTCTCCGGAGGTCACTGGCGGGCATGGGGAACGTGGATATTAGAAAAGAAGTGAGATGAGGGGATAGATATATATACATAGAGTGTATCATCGCCGTCAAGGGCTTTGAGAGTTGGCTCAGTGAAGGCTGGTACAGGAGACAGCGAGCAGGTGCTCATGGGGAACGGAGTGGAAGAGATGGTACGAGGAAGGTAATGGCAGGAATCTCAGTTACTTGTGAAGGGGGAGACCCGCGATAGAGAAGATGATGGCTTCATGCTTTGGACTGTAGACCGGACTTTACGCTTCAATCTTAGCATAAGGAACTAAAGTTGGCTCCTCGTACTTCCAAGCCACAAGCAAGGGCAGCGGTTAAAGCCCATCATCGTCAGATCCGACGAGGGAGAGCAAGAACATAGTCCTGATGCTCCATGAAAAGCCCAAGAGCATCATCCTATGGCCTGATCTTCAGGCTCGTAACTTCCTACTTCGAGCTTGGCTCCCCATTCTCGTTCACGAAGTTGGTATCCTTTCCCACTGGCAGAAACCACCTATGCAAGTAATCTTACCATGACAACGACACGCACATCTAAACTGCACCAGAGACACAGGACAGTCCCCGTCTCCCCTCTCTTGGATAATAATCAAACTCAGACAGGGAAAGACTGAGGACCAAGTCCTCATCCCGTCCTCCATTCATCGCCAGTGCAAAATAAATGCTGTGTGCCTTCAAAGCGACACTACTGTACCAGCCTCCCACTTTACCTAGAGCCAACAGAAACCGAATACGACAGTCTCATTCTAGCCAACAACAACAACAACCCATCCCCCATCCAACCATCGCTCCTCCTCCCCTCTCCCTCACGCCAAAAAAGCACCAGGAACTCTCATCATAAGTCAGATCTCAGTAGCAACACACCTAAATACCACCGCACAACCAAAGCCGAGTCCCTGCATACTATTAAGCACAGCAACTCAGCACGTGGAGTTAAGCAATTATCAATAGGTACGAAGATAAATACTTGGCATCAACGAGGAGGATAGTGAATATAAGAGGATGGTGGTGGTTCTCGTCTTATACGTCTAAGCAAGGGGTAAGTAATCCACCTCGGGAAATCCACCAGCAGGATCAGTGAACGACAAAAGGCTAACAAGAATAAAGACAGGCAAGCAATTATACTCGACCAGAAAAGGCACCGTGCATGTTTTCCTCGCCGGACGGCAGAATCTCCAGTCAAGTTTACTCTCACCCTAGGTTGGCTGAACTGCGCTGTGCCTCCATCTCCACCTTTACTCTTGCATGTTGCCATATAGCCTGCTGGCTAGGGATTCTGGGTGTGTAGGGTTGGGATATGTAGTGTACTGGGTGTTGTCAGGGAGATCTCTGGTTTATTCGGCGGCTGAGAATCCTGGATTGGAAAGGAGAGCTAGACCTGGATGGCCAATGGCGATTTGTATCGGTGGCATTTGCAACGTTGCTATGCGAGAGTATACGCCTCCTGCAGCAACACCTTACGACCAGAACATACCCCGAGCTGAGAAATGGGAACGGAGGAATCAGATTGATGGGGTGAGAAGCCGGCTGTGTCGTCTTGATGAGGCTTTTTGAATGAGTATTGGATAAGGGGGATTGGATACTTGGCGATGAGAAGAACTCTCTCGCCTAATTACCCTTCTAGGAAGGAGTGAATTGAAGGTTTGTAAGCTGCGAGGCTGGGACGAGAGTTCGCGTTGAGACTTATCTTTGGCTACTGACCATGGATCTGAATGGCCTCAGGGCAAAACTTGAATTCAAGATGTACAAAGTAGAAAGAAACGAGATACTGACCCTTTGATGTTGTAAATGATCGACAGTCTGTGCAGCCCCTCCCTTTCCCGTCCCTCCCCTTTCTTAGCGAGACTTCGCCCGGTCACTTCTATATGCCCGTTTTCACTTTCCCAACCACTCTCACTTCCATTCTCAATCTCACCTATTTTGGTAGGCAAAGCCTATTTTATTTTTTAATCTACCATAACATCGTTCCTCGTCCCTCATGATCAATTTTTCATAACCCATGAAGAGCCAAAATACTCGGCAACATAGCCATCCTACCGCAAGTCTATAGCAATGCAAATACCAAAGGTAGGTATGTACGCAAAGCAAGTTTGCAGCTGAATAGCTCTAATATCTACCAGTGATTCTCGCTGGCATTCTCTCCTAAAGCAAGAAAATATCGCCAGCCTCTCGATCGCCGCAACTTCGCCCCATTTTGTGTTGAAAAGCAAATAGACAGTGCAATCTTCGTCTCGTCATAAAGTTAACACCACGCTCAACTCCTCGCCTCAAATTCATTCCCCACCACCATCATAAAAGCGTCACACCCTCGTACCATTTTGTGAAAAGCAAGAGCAAATGAGAACATGTCGCTCACGTAAAAATCAAAACAGAGCACCAAGACTCAAAACATTCATCGTAGATGATACTCCATCGGCTACATCATAAGAGATGTCCCCTCATACGCACCAAAACATATCACTCACTTAATCTTGAGAGAAAGGATCTTCACTCCTCCAGGCTTGCGAGGGGTGAAGGTTGAAGAGGGAGCTCGAACCGGAGTAGAAGGATGGCCATTAACGTTGCGCTCACCAGAGACGCGTTGTTGGTAGAGTTGAAGCATATCATCAAAGTGCTCGCCTTGGCTCTCAGCATCGTCTGTGTCTTCAGGGATCTTGTGGATTGGGTGATCGGGGCGAACAGGGGTGAACCTCTTGGACTTCTTGACTTCAAACTTCCTGAAAGTCTTCTTACCCTTGTTGCTCGGGGTGTTCTTCTGGATGGTTTGCCATTCGTTGTCGTTTATAATAGAGTTCCAAGACTCCGCGAAGGTAGCGGGTTGGAAAACTCTTGGGGTAGCGTCAGGATCACTTTGAACCGGGCCGCCCTCAGCCATTAACGCCGACGGAAGGGTAAAACCCGCCTCGTCCTCCTCGGAGAAAGAAGCAGAAGCATCCGTAGTAGGACTCTCTAGCCCCAATTCGTCGTCTGCGAACTGTTCGCTTTCCCTCCTACCACGCCCTCCTATCTTTTGGCCTGTCGCCCAGTCCAGAGTCTTCCTGACATCCATGATGTTCTGATAAGCGCTCTTACCAGCCCATCTCCAGAAGCCTTCCTCCCTCATAACGCACTCAATCTCCTCTCTGTCAATTATTTGAATATCCTCCTTAACAGCAGAAACAAGTTTAGTTACTAAAGCTCTTCGAGCCTTGGAGTTGTTGGCAGGTTCAGCGATTTCGACGTTGAGGCGGAAGAAAATGTCTGGATCAACACCATCCATAATATCCTTGCCAGCCTGGGGAGCATACTTTCGAGAACCGCCACCAAACTTGCCAAGGTTTTCTGGGGTAGTCATCTTCTTAATGATCTTGCGTTGACGGGGTGTCATCTCATCAGCGGTCTTAATAACGAGCCAGTTAAGATAGCCGGTAACGTCATCAGCAACAACTTCGCCTTCGTCACTGTCAACTTCTTGAGCAGTGGCAGACTCCTCGACGACTGGTTGTTTATGATCATAGATGTACGTGCCCTCCCATGCTCCCTTACTCTCGTGGATGTGCAAATGAATAGCCTCGCTGACGAAGTCCAGCTCTTCCATAGGGAATGCTTCGACATTAACCCTTGTTTTGTTCGCCGAGTTGTTGCTGGCCTTCTTCAACTTCTTTCGTTGTCTTTTGCTCAACTTCGAGGTAGGAGTACCGAAGCTATCAGCACCCGTTGTCTCGGAACTGGTATCAGTGCAGGAATTAGTACTGGCCGTGGCAATAGAGGTCTTCCGGTCTTTAATAACAACAATGAAGTCACCCGCGTTCTTAGAGGAGTTCGCTTGGTCAATTGCATTAATCTGGCGGATGAGTTTGAGGATTTCTTTGTGTCTGTTGTGGTGAAGCTCATCAGAGGAGTTGCAGCTAAGCAAAAGTTAGCCTTATTGCAGTCATTTTGCCGGTGGTCCTACCCAAAGCATTCATGACTCTTTCCTAATTACCAATACCAATTAGCTCTAAAAATCAATAGTGGAAAATAGGGGATTTGAAAGAGAGTCAAGAGAGTCAAGAGAACATACCGACAAAGTGCAATTGTTGATGGAACCGGTAGCAAGGCTCGACATGCTTGCCAATACAAGAGGTTTTGGCTCGGGAGTCTGTGAATGAGGTTAACGATCTCCAAGAAACAAGAAAGGAGCTGTGCGTACTGTGGAGAGGAGTCGCGCATGTGCCGCAGTGATGCTCTAGAACAATGTCAATAATGGAGGTGCATACGCATCAGCGGATGGGCGTACCGAGGCCGGGAGAAACATCCCAACGAAAGAGATTCTTGCCCTTGTAGAGACGAGTCTCCGGGGTTAATGTAGCCCAGTTCATGGTGAAGGAATACAGTAGTCGGTATAGTGGTTTGTATTGTAGTCGGTACAAGAAAAGGCAACTGCAAGATCCAGATATATTAGTTTTATGGTATCTTGGTATCATCCAGCATTCCACAACAAGGAAAAGCACCGAATAGTAACGGGCAAATTCTCGAAGATGAGCTGATAAAGGTGGTTGAGGTTGAAAACATATTTCTATGAGCACTTCGAGTCTAGAATAGATCGATTTGGAGCACGTCGCAGCTCTGCAGATATCGAGGGAAACTTACAGGTTGTTAAAGGAAAAGAACTTCTATTGAGCACCTCTAAGTACGTCAATGAAACAAGCAAGGTAAAGACTGTGTTGGTGTTGGTGGTGGTGTTGTGGTGCGAGGTTGGATGTTGATGAGGCTTGGTGTTGGGGAGGAGTAGAGCGACTGCCGGATCGGGGTGTGTCGTCTTTAATTTTTTGACAGGCTCTAGTGCGGCCTCCTAGTCTAGCCACTTTTACTTTGAATGAACTCAAAATATTCTCGAAGAAGAATCAAAATTGTTTTGAATGTTCCTTTGGTTAAATTGGTTTTGAAAATTGCACAAAGGTTCGTTTGCTCCAAGTCTCTCCTGCATTATTGTTACAAAACGGTTATATACAGCAGGGACGCCTACCTACCTGTGCTTGCCACCAAATGAGACTTGATACCACGGCCAACTCCCTGACCTCTCTGGCCGATGAGGTCATCTGCATTTTGTATGTATTCTGAACATATTTGAATGTCCCACAAAACTATGATCTCTCAAACAGCTTGGATATCCTATCTCGTTTGAGCAATTGTTCTGTGTCCTCTGGACCTCATCTCCCATCACGCCTCAACGGAATCTTATCAGTTGCCATTCTGAGCTTCTATTCAGTGTACGTACCTAGTCAACACATCCATCCACAGTCATTCTCATCAAGGATTTTAAGAGACTTCATTATTTTCGATCGAGTCATACATAACCCAACCCAACCCAAGTACCCAGCCAAAACACGTCCCCAATCCTTGATTCCATTCCCCAACCTCCAGCACATGCATATTTTAAATCAGAAGACCACACCAACCACCAGACACCTCATAAAAGCCATAAATTCATGACGAGCTTTTAGACTTTTGTTTTGAAGCCAGGGAAGTTGATTCGCCATTTTTGAATGAGAGCTTTCTGACAGTTTATTTTAAACCCAATGTTGAAATCCAGGCAAGTCTTGCTTTTATCGAAGAGCGGTGTACGCATTCTACAAATCTTTGACGAGTCGAGCGCCGGCCCAGGTATACGGGTAGTTGCGTTGGTACCAATTAACGCTAGATTCGGTAAGCTTGGCACGCAAGTCATGGGGACGGTGAGATGGAGATAAAATAACCTACAAAGTTTTTCTTCCTGCAATGCGGGGGTGTGTGGCCCAGGCGCCACCGAGAACCATGTTGTGCTTGCCGTCGAAAAAGTCGGCTATATTTATCAGTATTTGGTCCAGATGCTTGGGAAGATTTCATACCTGAGTATCCGGGGTACAGAGACATGGGTTCAAATCCCTCGTGATGTGCGAAATGAGAGCTGGTCCATTCCCAGACGCCTCCCATCTCGGCCTGCCCCGCAAGCCTGTTGCCGTTTGCAGTAACGGGAACTGGGTGCCAGTGTTTGAAACCAACATTAGCATCTTCGAGGCTGGTGAAAAGCTCCAAAGAGCTTCCACCAGCAAGAGAAGCTTGTGCGGGTGGGGTCTCCTGGACTCCTTTGTTGGAGAGATGTCTGAGATCGCGTCAAATGATAAAAATTTCAAGAAGTATCGGATGACTTACCCGTTGACAACAGGGACAGTCTTGCCTAAGTAATGCTCTGCTTCCTTGGCCCTTGTCCTATCTACATGGGCGTAGATACTCCTGGCTTCTTCAAAAGAAGGAATTCTGCCGCCCATCCAGCTGGCACATCTGGCCAATTCATCATATGATGCAAAGACTGGCCAGTCAAGAGCCAGCTTCAGAGGAACAAGGCCGTAGACTGTGCGAACCGATTTTCCTTTCAGGAAAGCATCCGTCAGTAGATCTACAGCAGAGCCATTGGTGTACCCGTCAGTGTGACCATTGTCATTGCTGTAAGCATTTGAGTTGCCGTTGGTATGGCCATTTGTCTGGTTGGTTTTGGTGTTCTGAGCCCACGAAGCTGGAATACTAGAGTTGTGAGTCTGCTCAAGGTAGCGGCCATACTTAATTTTCGTTAGTGAGTGGTACAAAATGGGCATATTACTTGAGATACCTCTTCGTTTGTGATGGGTCGACCCTGGGCCTTGAATGGTGAAACAACGGTGCTGCGGCGGGGCTTCTCATTATCCCTGTTGGAGCTCCAAGTTAGCACTTTTGAACTCTCACACGTCGAATACGGCATACCATCCAAAGAATTGATCACCACCCGAGTTATCATCTGGGTCATCCAAACCAATAAATACTCTCTGTTCTGGAACAGTGAACCATTGGTTGGGCACTCTCAAAGCTTCTGCTACCTTTGCAAGTCCTTCAAAATCCGGGGCCTCTTTGGTAGGTGGCAAAGTTTTGTCGCTTTGCAACAGCATATAGAGAAGAGTTTCAAGGTGCATAATCTCATGCTCAAAGCCAATCCAAAGAGCACGTCCGACCGGCCGGGAGATATTCCCTTGGGAAATTATCTTTCGTACCTTAGCTCTGACCTTAGTCTGATACATCAGAATATCTTCAAGCTTCGGCCACTCATCAGGCACCTCCGAATGGGCATGGCACTGCTCAGGATTATCGACATCTGGATCAATCCCTCTCTCGAATATATCTGTGTAGTACGCTGGCTCAGTAGGCGGCTCCTTGGATGCCTTGTTTAACTGAATGTCCAGGAAGGTCGGGATATGGCCGAGGTAGAAGATGCATGCATTCCGCAAGTTGATGGGCTTGCCTAGCAGGAGTTCTTCAGGGATCATCTGCCGGGTCACAACGTCCCATTCATCCCAAAGTCCTTGCCAGTGAGCAAGAGTGGGAATAGTTGTAGCAGCATATACTGCAGGGTTTGTGTCGAAGGGCATGTTCAGCTTGGTCAAGAGATGAATGCCTAGTTGTAAAGTTGTCAGACTTGATGATAACCTTGAGGAAGCAACAACATGAACTTCCCTCGGGCAGACGAGGAGACAATGAGAGCAGGCTGAGAGACTTGAGGGCAAATCCAATGACTTCATGCGGGAGGTCGAATGATAATGGAGGCCCGTGCGCCACACCCTTTACCCCTCCTCCGTAAGCAGCAACACCCTAATGCACCAAAGACCCCCACACTTGCAGGGTGATAACTTGGGCCTCCACAAGGCCAAAAGGGTCAGGTAATTGTCAACCCGGCCTCTTGGTGTGACCCGAGTTCAAAGAGGGGATCCTAATTTGTACCAGCCTTGGCTATGTGATCGGAGATGAAGGCGAAAATGCAAACGATGTGAAGGCAAGAGGCAAGAACATACTGTAGGCTTCAGACGAGGCTGACCATCGATTGAGCTCCCTTAATCCCGCAGACTTCCAGAGGGTAGCAGCAGCCTCAGGGGTAAACTTGAAGCTTTGCTCAACTCGGATACGCTCTCCAGCCTTGAACTGAATGTCTCGGTAACGGACATCCCGGACAGGAGAGTAGAAAGCCTGGTGGCGACCGCCGTCACTGTCATACACAAACTCTCCGATGATTTTCCAGTCTTCGAGCCTGAAAACAGGCTCTCTCAAGACTGCATTAGCGTGCAGGAGTCCATTCAATATGAACCTAGGACAGTGGTTAGTAAATCAAAGGCCAAGAACATGAAAGTCGATTACCATACTTGTGAGTTGTGTTCTCGATGTCTGACCAAGAGGGGATTTTAGTTAGCCCTGCTCTCACTTGACTAACTCTGAAACTCACCATTGTACGCATGGCTGCAGTCCAAGTAAGTAAGAGGACATCAAATTTGGATTCTGGGAACTTACTAAACCCTGGAGGCATCAACCGTGGCATCCAATCCAGTGAGTATAATATCATTTGGTTGCAAAGCATCAGAAAATGAGCGCAAGAAGTCAGCAGCTCCAGAGCGTGTGAAGTTGCCTCCAAAGACATCAGAGATCAGACCTATAGGGAAGTCGGACAGACTCACCAATGCTTGATCCAAGGGACATGACAACTCTTGGACGTGTACTGTTCTCTGGCATTTTCAGCCAGTCAAGTCCATCGTCATAGGTGCCATGAAGCCCATGACATTTTACATGTGTGAAAGCGGGGACTTGCTCAAGCGTTCTCTTCAACTCCTTCGGAGATAGATCTAGAGCATAGTAGTCGATATCTTTGCCAGCGCGTTCCAGCGCGCGAAGTAAAATACTCACCTTCCGTAGATTACTGTAGTTTTGTTAGTCGTGGAACAAATGGAAAGCCCGCCTGTCACCAACCCACTACCGAGCTCGATAACCATTGAGCCAGACGGTATGGCTTTCGCAATACTGTCAGCGAAATTTTGAAGAACGTCGATTTCAGCGTTTGTGAGATAGTATTCTTCCAAATAAGTGATCTGAATTTTATTAGCAGCTTTCAGCCTAATGTACACTTTTTTTATCAAATACCTTCTCAAATAGCTGCAATCCCCCCTCATCATAGAGGAGGAGTGTGGGCAGCGTTTTCGGCCCATGTCTTGTTCTCAAAGACCTGAGGATTTCTTCTTTCAAATTCATTTCAACCGCATCGTGGCGAATGTCAATGATGTCGATTCCAGTGGTGTTCTGGGGACGGGACGGCGCTTTCGGTCCCATTGATTTGGCTGGCCGGACATCAATCGCTTCCATGACATCAACAGCGCCGTTGTAGGAGCTGGGACTCATGTTGGGCGGCTGGGTGATTGAGTGAGGGACAGACTTGTAGTAAAAAAATTATTTAGAAAGGTCCACACAGCACATATATGTTAATGAGCTGTAGTGAAGCAGACTAATAAATGCGGTGTTCATTCAGGCAAGGTCTACAAGAACCGACCAAGATTCCAAAGCCGCATAATACTCCATTTTGCACCTGTAAGGTTCGGGCTAGACTGTACTATTGACAGGAACGGTGCGATCTGTTGGAATGTACCTGGAGTAGGAAAATGGATTGGGGACACATTGCCCCGCAATCAGCGATGGCGTCCAAATGGGTATCTTAGAGCCCCCACGCCCAAGCCCGTTTAAGCTTGACCTCATCATTAATCACTCGCATACTACCCGGCCGACTTACTTTCTTAGTAGCAAACTTGCCATACACAATGTTTCTCGGATATGCGGGAAAAGACTGGAAAAATGCATGCTAGTTGGTGATGAGTCCGAAGTGGTTGTTGAAACTGGGTTTTGATAGTGTTGCCAGGGACGGGCTTGGAAACTTGAGATCTAATACGAAATGGGCTTGGAACGGTCTGGCCCGTGCAGTAGGGCACTGGCTTGATCGTCAGAGAGCATAGATAGGGCATTAGAGCAACCGGGAGAGAGTTGTTGATGTAAGGTACGTAGTGGTTACTCGTTAGTCGTGCGGACTCACGAGGTGATAGTGATCAGCGTGAGGTGCTCTCCGGGACATGCATCCCGAGAACGTCTCCCAGACCTCTCCTCACATGTGAGGCCGGGGGCACAAGCATCCAATGAGTCTTCCATGCAGACACCTCAGTGGAAATAATGGGCTTAGGACGTGGAGGTTCGCAAAATAAACCGTCGAGAAGAGGCAAGAGGCGCGATTGCCAGTCCCAGAAACATCACGCAGAGGTTCCATTCGTTGTCTGTCACACCCTGTCGAGGATGGCGGGGCTCGACTGCGGGGAACGTTGGTGGTGGCACCCTTCAGTGGTGTGTGTTGCTTGTGAGAACCTTTTCTGGTGACAAATATCCCGCTGTCAGTAACTGATCACTACATATGGTGAGGATGGAAATAAAGAGCCGCGAACCTTAAATTCCCATGTGTCCCGTAGCGTAAGCTCTCACTACGAAGTTTCCGGCTTAGAAACGAATGCCATTTGCGGAAAACACCATTCCTCAGATTACCAGTTGAAGGAAATGGAGTTGAGAAACATCGGGAGGGATTAGTCAAGCGAGTAGGGAGAAGGGTAGGAACGTCTAGCGCAGTAGTCGGCATGCCATCCAATTTGCTTGAGGCATAGAAAAGTGTCAGATAAATGTCAAAATGCTGCGAGACCCTTGTCGATTAGGGATTTCTGTGGATGGGGGATCTTCTCGAACCCAAACAGGCAACTGGCTTGTATCCCTACGAGATATTCTTAAAGCTGTGCTTAAAGAGGTCTAGGACTGCTTGAAAATCGAACAGCGAAAGAAACGAAAGTCAGTAGTACAGACTTTGGAAGACTATTGTACAATTCCAAAAGAGGCGTAAACTTCCCTTGGAAGTCAGGCATGCTAGAATGAGAAACTTGTAGGACGAGAACCAGGAAACTTGAAGTAGCCGATTCTTGCGATGGTAAAACTTTGGGAAGAGGAGGGAAAAGAAGAGACATTCCTTTATGCCACCCAGACCATGAAGCAGTGATATGACGCCAGAAAGAATGAGGAGGAAGAGGCTGAGCATGATGGCCTTATGGTAGGAGGCAGTAGGTCACCTGATTAAAAATTTAACTTCCCTGTCTATTCAGGATTGATGACTTTTTTGGGGGGTATACATCTTCTGTACTGTAGAAAATTATCAATTGGAACAATATTTGAGCTAAGTCTCTTACTTCGTGTTTCGAACGGCCGTGAGCCCAGTCATGTGATCCGTTGCTATGTGAGCTCGAGCACGGTTGTTTTGTTTTCCAGCACACCTGCTTCGCGACAGCTTCACCTTTAGAAGTCCGCAAGAACACCATAAATTTGCTGCAACAGCATCACCTTCAAAATGTCATACAATCCAAGAATGTCAATCGTACCAACCCAACAACAAAGTCGAGGAAAGAAGAAGGAGGAAGAGTCTGATGCATTCATGCGCCTGGTATTTACACCCCTCTATTTGGTTTTGGGCGCAACTAACTCTGGCAGCCCGACAAGGAAATCGTAGGATGTATTACAGATATCGGAGTTCCCTTCACGGTCGCAGATCTCCAGAAACCAAACCCGCCGCAAATCCAAACAATCTTCGAATGGTTCGCAGAAGCTCTCATCAGCGCGACGCGCGGCACTGTGGATCCCGCGATGCGCGCAGCTGCTGAGGATGTCTGTGGTGAATATATGGATATCATTCCTGCGGAAACTCGGAACCTTATGGGCTTCTATGCTAGCTTGCGTAAGCTTCTTCTTGAGTGTGGGATTACGGACTTCTCGTTCCAGGATTTGCATAAACCTACACACGACAGGCTTGTAAGAATTTTTTCGTACATCATTAATTTCGTTCGGTTCCGGGAGAGCCAAACGCAGGTTATTGAGAGGCATCTGAACAAGGTTGAGTCGACCAAGGACAGGATTGATCAGCTGTATTCTGAGAATCAGGATATGGAGGCACGTTTAGACGAGATGAAGAGGAACCGGAAGGCAATGGAGACACATGTTGCGGAGAAGGTTAAGAGAAACGAGGAGCTGAAGAAGCGTTTATTAGAGCTCCGCCAGAGCCAGGAGAAGGTTACGAGACGATTCGAGAACTGCAAGCAGAAGAAGGGAGAGATGACGGCGATCTTGGATGATAAGGCCGCGGCTACAATTCAGCTCAGACAAGAGAGCGCCAAGTTACGTCCCTACGTCTTACAATCACCAGCAGCGCTACAAGCATCTCTTACGGAACTGAGTAATGCATTAACGGCAGAGAAAACACAAATCGACAATCTGGACCGAAGAGCTCGTGGCCTGCAAACTTCTACGGATACTTTCTCGGTGGTCTCTTCAGATGTGGCATCATGTATAAAGCTCCTGGACGAGATCTCGGCTGAGCTTGCCAAGGAAGAGGAGGAGAACGTCCGGATTGGTCGCCAACGAGATGCTCTAGGAGAACGCGGCAACAATGTTAGAGAGGTAGAGCGGACGGAGGGTCTACTACAAAGACAGTTGTCTAAGTGGCTAGAGCGCACAGACAAGCTCCGGGAGGGCAGCAAGGAGAAAGCAAAGAGTGCAAAGGAGAGAATGGAGGAGCTACGTGTTGTCCACAAAAGGTTGACGGAGGAGCGGGCTGACAAAGGACGAGAGATGGAGAGGAGGAGAGTGAGAATTGAGCAGACCGAGAAGAAGGTAAGTTGCTTGTTTCAAATTCAAAATTCAAATACTAACTGATATTAGATGAATGATCTGAAAGACAATATCGAGAACGAGATTCACAGTGCACATGACGAGTTCTTGAAGATGGATTCTCACATCAAATTATACATCACTGAGATGGAACAATCAATCTGAAGGGGTTTGTTTCTATTGTGCTGGGTCCTCTCTGGAATCTGCCTATCGTTTGGAATAGGGTTGGGAAGCGAAGGCGGTTGGTACTGGTAGCAAACAGGCGTCTTGGTATACCAGGCTTTACTTAATTAGCTTAATTTAATCCAAAACCTCAAACAAATAAAAACTAAAAGGAGATTAAATGCTTTATGTTCTTTCCATTGTTCTTTCAATTGTAAAAAATTGTAAAAACCCGAGATTTTTAAATATTGAAAGGTTTTCAAATGCATACAGAATTTTGAGTAAAAAGATAGCTTTGAATAGTGACAAGTTCTCCAAAAATTCACAAAGTCTCACACGTTTTAAATATTACTATTCAATTAAAAACCGAAATTTGCATTGAAAAACAAGCTGAAGCTGAAGCTCGAAATTAACTATATTTCTCTCCCTCCTCCGCCTCCTCGAAATCCACTCCCTCCCCCTCCTCTCGAAATCCGCCCCTTCCTCTCGAAATCCACTCCCTCCTCTCGAAACCCACCCCCTCCTTAAAATCCGCGCCCCCCACTCCCTTATCTCCACTCCGCCTTGTCCTCCCCTCCCTCACAACAACCCAAAACTTGAGTAGCCAAGTGTATCCCGCTTGAACTTCACTGTCGCCGCCCACGCATCAGCACCATTCTCGAATACCGGCTCCACGTCATCGTGCTCCGCAGGCTTGATTTCCGATCTGATCTTCAATCCCTTAGCCTCCCAGGTATCAAGTCTTACGCTCACAAGTCTTGGTACCTTCCACATTTCTTTCTCCTCGCTATTGTCATCTTCGCTTTCGCCGTCTTCGCTATCGCGATCTATCTCTTGAATAAGGCTATCTAAGATTTCCTTGACGACGGCGACAGGCATGTGAGGAGTTAGGGTGAAGTCCATACCCATACACTCAAGCTCATCATCCAGATCCTGACCATATTCCAACAACTCATAAGGTATGGCGGCATATGCCATGTCAACGTCCTCTTTGTGAAGTATAAAAAGCTCTTGAGCATCGGTCGTTTTGCGCAGGATAGTTGCAAAGTCGTCTGGTAGAAAAGCTGTGTTTGGTGAAATCCCGCCACGGACTACCAAACTTTGAACACAACACCCCCATCTTCTCAAGACCACAAACAACTCCTCGCATTTGGTGACCGAAGCGCTGTCGTAAAGGCAGAGGGTATCTAGAGCGGGATTGAAAAAGAACTTTGTATGGAAGAAATCGTCTGTGTTTGGGTTGTCTACTTCTAATTCCTCCTCCTCATCTGAGTCTCCCGTGGCGTATGTGTCGATCAGGGTATAAAGCTTTATAACTTCTTTGCGGGCTTCCTTGTTGACACCGAGAAGGGCGATGCTGGGTGACTTCCCGGAGACCAGGAACTTGTTGCCCAAGTACGTGACATCAAGCACTCTCTCTTCAACAGCGAGGCGCCAAATGTTGATTCTCAATTCCGGAACAAGGTCTGGAAATTTCGTGAACTTATCAAATGGAACCACTAGGAGAGCTATCAGTGAAGGTTAAAGGTAGTCTGTGGAGATTCTATGTGCTTACCATCGAGTCGATCTATCATTTCTGTGTTCTGAGAAACAACAGCCGTACCATCTGGAGCCATGAATCCACTCTGAGTACTTGATCCTCCATCACAATTCGTACTGCCTTGAGTAATTGCCATGTCTTGGGTCATCACCATGTTATCAGTGATTTTGGTGCCGTCCATGATGTTTGCAGAATGCTGATATCGCGGCGAGGCTGGGCACAGGCTCGTCGGTAAAGTGGTGCCGATAAAGAAAACAACCCAAGGAGTGAATGTGTGACCCCTACCCACCATACGCTTCCAAAACTCTAATGGATTGCATATTCGATTCAGTTTGAATATTCTGCCCTGCTGGACCTGCTGGATAAATTCAAAGAGCTAGAACATCCAGAAAGTCTCTGAATATTATAAAAGACTTGGATAATCCAACTCCTTGATCTTCAGAGGGATTAGGGTCGTGACGCCTCCACAGTGAGCGACGCCATAATCCTCACCATGTCTTCCAAAAACCCCTTTGCCTTTTTCGCAGAGAAATCACAACTTCTCCATTCTCCAGAGATTGTCAATTGGTGCCGCCAACCGCTCAATCTGACAATCCTGCTTCCTCGTTAGCTTCTCCTTTCCGAACACCCAGCGGACTCACAAATTTGGGCCTTCAGCATGGGCTGAGAATTGGATATCATCGACATCGAATATCTTCTTCCTTGGAAGCTGGCTGGAGTAATACATCTGGGCAATATATTTCTCTGTTATCCCGTCGCTCACAAAAATCTGCGAGTGGTCAGTTAGTTCCTGATGATATCTCAAGAGCTTGACGTACCGGTTCTGCAGTAAGAGGCTGGGGCTTGTATTCGGTGGGCAGAGCTCTTTTAGATTGCCTGTAAGGAGTTAGGAATCTCGACGTTCTCTTTAGAGATGGGAGGGGCGGATTCAAACTTACTGATACATCGTTTCTCCCAAGTATTCCATCAAAGCGATGCTTTCAGGCATCACGCTCTTCCTTTCCTTAAGAATCGTGTACTGCTTTTTGGCGGCGAGGCAGGCTTTCATGAGTCTTTCCCTATTATCTATCTGCAAGACAGCAGGCGGGCAGGCAAGGTCCGGAAGGTCTGGGAATATGATAGGGGCAAAAGATTGACAGATTGGAACATAAGATCGCGTCAGTTCGAGATGAGGAGTGAGGGACCGAAGATATCGACGTCCATTGAGAAAACATGGGGAGTAGAGGGTAGGAGACTCCCCCTGCTGAGTTGATGTAGTACATCGAAGCAACGAGAGAACCATGGCTGCATGTGCTAGGTGTGTGATGTTGGCTTCAAGGTCCACGTCTCTTTTGACTGCACGTAGGAGGGCAGCAGTTTGGTCTTCCGGAAGATTGATGGAATGAGTACACTGTGCCGATGGCCTTGCTTTCTGGAGCACTGGAAGACCCAAGTTCTTTGACTACTTTTCGTCAGTGAAGTGCAGAGAGAAGGTCGAGAATTGTTACCATTTTTTCAAGTAGAATTTCTCGATTCCACGAGACCGTGCTTTCGTAATGAGGGCCTGAGAGGATCTGTCTTTCGTCCATCAAGGATATCCAAGGTGGTGAGAGAGACTCGGAGCTCTCTTCCCAGGGGAGTCTCGACTCCTGATGACTAGAGTCGGGGAGAAAAGCAGTAAGCAAAGTCAGGTACTTTGAAAGCAAGATTCGAGTTCCGATACCGTCAGCAACCTGGTGTTCAACCTTCAGAATGAATTTAACTTTCTCCACTATCTTGCCATCCATTTGCATCATAGATATGAGCAGAGACGCGGGAGTTGCTTGATTCTCTTTGAGACGAAGGATCCTCTCCTTCAACTCCAGGAATCCGAGCCCTGAATGACTAGTGTTAAGATACAAAGTATTCTCGCACCACTGAGCTGCTTCAAAATCGTCTAGCGGAACCTGGGATCTCATGAAAACGTGGCCGTCATCTGTGCATCTTGCACTGACGCACATATCAGGGTTCTCAAAGCGGAGCTTGATCCAACTTGCTCGAGCAGCTGAGCAGAGCTTTGATTTGGAGACAGGTGTTGTAAGTCTGAGAGATCCACTAAGAAACATTTGCTGATACTCTTTTGGGCGATGAGCCCACATGCACTCTCCTGCAAGAGCTGGCCGTTCCCACACTGAAGAATTTTCGGATTGTGTCCAGTGATACTTCTCGGGCGTGAGTGGAGGGAAGGTCATGATTAAATGAAATGTGGTCCTAATATATCATCAGAGCTGCCTGCTGACTAGTGAGAGGAAGTACTTACTGTTCAATTTTGGAGACTCGGTTGAGAATTCAAGTCCTCCTTGATTATTGGTGTTAAACAGTCGGTTATACCAGTATTCATCCTGAATAGGTGCCCGGTGGAGGTGTCGAAGTGGTGGCGGATACGCCGGACGAGTTGCGGAGAGCTCGGATAAGTGGCGGAGGTGAACCTAACTTAGGAAAGCTGGGCTATTGGAATCACCAGTGTCTGGTTGGTGAACAAAGATGTTGTAAGTTGGATAGAAGGCATCTGCTTATACAAAGGAAGCCATGTAGTGGTGTAGGCAGAGGACGTATTAAAGGAGGTAAAAGTTGGATCCTAGTTGAGGAAGCTAACTAATGTTTGGCGGATGAAAAAAGAGGTTTGAGTTGGACAGAATGTACCTATTTATAGGCTGAGGAGGGGGTTGGCAAACTGTAGTTAAGGCCAACAAGGAAGAGTGAATTATCCTGGTGACGAAGGAGGTGGGTAACCTTTAACTCCAGGCCAACATGGAAGAGTGAATTATACCCACGATAATGGGGCTTGGGAATTTGCAATTCCAGACCCACAAGCAACAGTCAATTGTCTTGGCGATAAATATTATAGGAACCCTATAATTCAGACGATAGAGACTTGTTGTGGCGATGGAAAGAGATAGTAAAGCCTGTTGTTCTCGGCTAAGAAACAATAGTGAATTGTCTTGCCTATGAACAGGGAGGAACACTGCTGCTTCAGGCCAAGAAGAAGTACTAAAATATCCTGGCGATAAATTAAGGTAGGAGGAACCTGTTATTCAGGCCTGGAAGTGAGAAGTGACTTATTGAAGCGATAAAAGGGGAGGCGAGCCCCCTCGGCTAAGAAGCCATAGTGAATTTCCCTAGTGTAAAATAAGTTAACCGATGCCTGCGATGTCTGGCTAAAGAGCAAGAGTGGGGTAGCCGGCTAGAACAGGTAGGGGGATTTGTACTGTACGTAACTGAAGGGATGGGACCTGAAGCCAGAATATGCAAATAAAAGAGGAATGGTAGTTCCTTACTACACTATCAATATCCAAAGTTATATGCCCCTGCTTATCAATATTGTCGGTAGACAGTGGACATCGCGATAGATCGAATTAGGATAATGTTTGTTCGGGGTCGTAAAGGATGAAAATAAAGAAGCAGGAGTGGAGGGCATGTAAACTTTTACCGAGGCGCTAGCGGCCGGGTGTGTGATTCAGGGGTCGCACTGACCAGCCACCAACCTCAGCATCATGTCTCACCTCAGCATCATGTCTCGACACAGATGAACGACTTGGGGCAACACTGCTGAACCTAGTTAATAAATATTAACTCGACTAAAAGACTTATAGAAGCTTGGAAAAACCCTGTTATAACCATGCCTATTGCTGAGTCAGTTTTGTCCCGTCCAAGGAGAAGGTCAGCACTGTCAGAAGCTAACTGCCTCTTTACTCTGTATCGCTCACATCTACTCTCTGCCACGTATTATATGGTGTTACACATGGCTAGTCTCCATAGTCTATCAAATCCAGTCCTGAGTCCTGGCTAAAGCCTAAACAAGGTGCATCGCCTATCACCTTCTGTCATGTCAAATCAGCACTCTTCCCGAACCCGAAGCGGCGTCTATTAGTCTCCGAGCCTTACCCATGTCCATTTCAGTAAATGGTGCGCTCGTAAGACCCAAGTTACTAGTTTCTTGAACCATGAGTCTGCAATGGTTTGAACTCAGCTCTTACTGCCAAGTGGTTATAGTAACTGGCTTGGGGTCAAAAGTTTCGTCCTGTGCAATATTACGTGAGAAACAGGGGCTTTGGTCGGCTCTTGGGAGTGGACTTCTCATATATAAAATCCCTTTCTCTCCCTCCCAAACTCCAGTCCTTGCTTTAAGTTTTCAAATTTTATTACTTCATACTAAGTAGCTCATACTTCCTGCCAAAATTTAGGGCTTTCATCTTCTGCTGCTGCTCACTCTTCCCACCAAGAATTTTGCATCCAGCCAAGACACTTATCAGCATATCCAAAGAATTAATGTACTTCATGGCTCGACATACCCAGTCCTGCCATCCAGCTCTACACCCCTCCTCCGCCCAAACCAATTTCACCCCCTCCTTGGACCCCACAACCTCCTCAACCACTGCATTCTCACCCCTCACCAGCTTCCCACACTTCACTGAACTCCCCCCTGAACTCCGCCTCGCCATCTACACCCACATCGCCTACCTCCCTCAAACTCTCGAGCTCTCCTGCACGCCCCAATCACTAGCTTTCCCCCGCGGTCGGTGGTTCTCCCATTCTCCACCCCCAGTCCTCCTCTCTCTCTGTTCAGAATCGCGCTCCGTCGCGCTCTCCTTTTATGCTCCGCTCCCCTTCCCGCCTGAAGTGATCGGGGAGCCACCGAGTAGCAAATTGTGGTTTAACTGGGAGAGTGGGGTACTTTGGTTTTGCGGCGATTTAGGCGGGGAATGGATTAGGAGTTTGCTGTCAGGGAAGGAGGTAGGAGAGAGATTGAGGGAGTTGGTGGTGAAGGGAGAGACGTGGAGGGACTTAAACAAGTGCGTATTGACGCCCGGAGATTTTTTGGAAGAGGGCGTTAGAGGGAAGTTGAAGGCGTTAGACAGGGTTAGGTTCCATAGTTAAGTTAAGACTGTAAGTGAGGAGGGGGATTCCTGGTGGGTGTAGCTAGGAACTGAGTTTTGATGTGAGAAATTATAAAGGGAAAAAAGTGACCAAGAAAAGATCGAATAAGAGGCTTCCTTAAAAGCGGGTGGAAGCGATGGCTAAAGAGGAGTCGAGGACAAGTTGTTATAATCTTATCAATAAGATTAAAGAATCATATCATAGCAACTTAGCCCGAAGCCAGCTGGGGACAAGTCGAAGCAGACCTTACACGAGAACTCTCAATTCCTCTCAGGATGATAAGAAACTGAGACTCATTCATACCTAATACCTCTTGAATAAAAATAATGTTAGGTCTGGAATGTTGAACTCGCATATGCAGTGCGGATGCTGTGATGGTGAGGTCATGGAAGATGAAGAGTGAAACCCGAATTTCATTCTGCAAGTCAAGAGTTTCGCGAGCCCCGCTGTTTGTCCATAGTTTGTTTGCCCGCCACCGCCACTAGTCAAAAGCTACGAAACTTGCTTCTCTATATACTCGAAAATTAGTTACGTTTCCCCGAAATCATTTTGTACAAACATAGCACGCCATCCTCTCGTACATACTGGTAAGCTGCCGCCTTCACTCTAGCCTAGCGCATAACTGACTCGCGGTTAGTCCAATGAAATAATTTAGCTTTGTTTTAATTGTAAGAAATTATAAGAAATTAGAATGCTCGAAAACTATAAATGCTACTCCAGGACTAGTTACTTGCTCGAGTCTGAGCCGTTGAGTTAGGGCGGGACATTGGGGGACGATGAGTAAAGCACTGAAGTCTTGCAAAGCAAAGAAATCTAACATTCTGTGAAGGTTCCTATCTAGCTAAAAATCACAACATATAGCACACTTATGGTACACACTGAAACCCCACAAAACTTTGAAGCACAGGTGCCACCCGCTCCCTTCATAATAATTATGGCACCCACCTAACCCAGCAACTTGAGAATATCCCCCATCCGCGTAGTCTTCTCCCCCCCCTTCATCTTCTCTTGGAACGCCTTCCCAACCAACTTCCTCTTCTCAGCCTGAATATCCAACACCCGCTCCTCAATGCTATCCTCCATCACCAGTCTCCAGACCGTGCACGGTCTCGTCTGACCCAACCTATGCACTCGATCAACAGCCTGATCTTCGATTGCCGGGGCCCACCAGGAATCGGCTAGAACGACGGTGTTGGCTGCGACGAGGTTGAGACCGACGCTGCAGACGGAGAGAGAGGCGAGGAGGATGCGGGTGGAGGGGTCGGATTCGATGGTGGACATGGCGGCGTCGCGGACGTGGGCCGTCATGGTGCCGTCGATGCGGGTGTATTTCATGCCGGCGACTTCTAGTTGTTTTTGGATTACGTTGAGGAAGCTGGTCCATTGTGAGAAGATTACGACTTTTGACCCGGGGGCCTTGAGGGTGGCGGTCAGGATGCTCATCAGAGCTTCGGTCTTGCTGCTTTGCGTCTCAATATCAAGTTCCTGTTCGGGTTTTTCTTCGACAGCGGGGTGGACAAGGCACTCCTTGCCGGCGAGATGGGCACGGCACATGGGGCATTTGTGTTGCAACTCGATGGTACGCTCGATGCATTCGCCGCCAAAAACATGCTTGCATGCTGTGATGACCGGATTATGAAGTTCTTCGAGACAGATGGAACATTCATCGCGGCTGTCGATACTGAGTTGAAGGAGGACTTGGAGAGCAGTACGATTCTCGTTAGTAAGAGTAACCACTCCATCTGTGTCGAGGAGAGCGAGGAGGTCGGTTACACGCTCTCCGCAGAGCTTCCAGTGACAGCAGACTTGACGCATACGTAGGAGAACTTCGAGAACATGGCGGTAAGCGTCGAGGCCTTTGGATTTCCCGGACTGGAGTTTCTTGGCAAGACCTTGGGCTTCGGCTTGCAAGGCATCGTACTTCTCTCGCTCGTCTTTGCGGAATGCGATACGATGGACGTACTCCGAGAGCCCGGGGAGTTTCAAATCCACGAACTTCATGTCCTTCTTTCTTCTCAGACAGAAGGTTCTCATGACAGTCTGCAATATAGTATCTACGGCCGGGTCACCAGCCGCAATCCGGCGGGTGAGAACCGCATTGAAGATCTCCAAGCGCTCGAGGCCACCACTAATTCCCAGGAATTTGAGCATCGAGTAAAGATCCTTGATGGTGTTAACGATGGGGGTGCCCGTAAGAGACCACCGGCAGGTAGCTTGGATGTTGGTAGCTGCGACTGCGGCCTTAGTTGCATGGTTGCGAATGGTGTGACCTTCGTCTAGTACAATTCGAGCCCATTTCATGGAATAAAGGCCTGACTTGCGGGGAACTTTCTCGGTAACCTTGACGCCCCGGGGAAGATACTCGGTAGTCAAGGTACCATAGCTGGTGACTATGACCTTGTACTCGCTAAAATCCATAGTATCCTTTCTACTGCTTCCGTGGTAGGTTAAGACCTTCATGCCAGCTTCCTTCTTGACGTGTCGCTCAATTTGCTGTACCCACTGGAAGACAGTTAGAAGGATTTAGGTTTTATGATTGCGGTATTCTTACGTTTGACATGACAGAGACCGGGGCAACAATAAGCGTTGTACCTGGACCCCCCTGCAGGATAAGACTGATAATTTGCAAGGTCTTCCCTAATCCCATGTCATCAGCCAAGATGCCTCCTCGAGCTAGGGTTGGAGGATTGGAAGTGCTGAAGTTAGTAGCAATATTCTGGAATATCTGAGGTCGCGCAGGGTGGCGGTTCCAGAGCTGAGCAACATCCTTAGAGCCAATAGCAGGCAAAACCGGGTTCTCCTTCTCCAGCAACCAGGCGAGACCTTGACGCTGGTACGGAAGCAGAGCTGAGATCAGTCCTTCTGGCTGCTCGGCCATTGGCATCTTGGACAAAGCCTTCTCTCCAACTCCAAACGACTCGACCAACTTCTCGGCATCTCGAGGTCGGAAACCTTGACTACCGTCAATGAGGTCCTGGAGACTGACTTCGGGTGCAGGCTCTTGACTACTTGACGACTGAGATAATTGCGAGCTTTTGAGCCCCATGGGGTTTCTTGTTGCGGCTGGTAGAGGTAGTGGAGCCGCCTTGGGTTTTGGAGCAGCGATTCCTTGCTTCTTATACGGAACTTTGTCTGCCTTCATCTTATGCTCAAGCTGCGAACGAGCAGCCGGCTCACCCGGACCAAGGATTTTGAGGCGAATAGGGACATCAAAACTCCCTTTCTCCCCAGTAAGAACCCCCTCCAGCACAATTTCTCTACGATCCTATCACGTGTTAGCATAATCCAGCCCAGTCAGTGACACGCGTTGGAAGTGTTGCACTCACCAAATACGGAGCCAACTTGGCGGCTAAATTCCTGGGAATATGTCCGACCTGACTGCCCTGAACATTATCAACCCTGATAGCATTGCTATCATACTGATTCGTAGGCTCTCTCTTGACCATGACTTGTTCTCCCATAGAAGCGTATCCATTGTAAAAGCGGACCCCCACCACCTTTGCATCAAGTGCTCCGAGACAAACCCAACCGAAACCCTCATCGACATCTTGCGTCAAGTCCAGAATCTCATCTCCAGCATCCTCAGCGGCTTGCGTTCCAATCCAACCAAGGGACTGGCTGGCCGGAGGCTGCGATGCTGAGCTCGAGCTCGAGGGTGCGAAGCGGGCGTGCTTTTTGTCACGAGGGTTTTCGTCGTCGCCGGTCAGGTCGACCCAATCGTTTCTTCGCTTTCCGAAAGACATGATGCCTCGGCAATCATGTATTGTGGAATGGTTCTTGGAAATACTTGATTCAACTTTCTTGATCGCGTTGGAGTTGTTACGAACAGCGATTGAGGGACGCGTCAAGACGCGGTCGCAGTTACGGGGCACCGACCACCTGATGGCTTTTCAAGGCGTTTGGTGAAGCTTGAACTTCAAACCAGAACGTTAGACGACACAAGAAAACGAGCTTGGATCAGAGCTTGGATCAGAGCTTGGATCAGAGTTTGAAGCTGTATCTATTGATTGCTTAATTGAAAACTATCTTTTGGTGACTATGCACGTTTTCAAGTGAGAATTGGCGAAGCCGAGTCTCAAAACTGTGAGCCATTACCGTATTTTTTGGTTTCTTTTCAGCTGTCAAAGGGCTTACTGGTTTTCTTGTGAGTGGCATCTGCTTGTAATTCATTTAGTACATATATCGATCTCCTGCTTTCTCTTTCTCGTATTTCCCTCTAGATGCTCTTTCTCTGTCCAAATGTTGATGGTGCCTTTCTCTCCAACTTCACGCGTCCTAGTTTCTTCATCAAGTCTCTAACTGCGGCGGGGGGGGCGGGG
>JAPZPB010000529.1:6925-25471 GCA_037952635.1 Bryoglossum gracile | reverse complement strand
TTTTTTTTTTTATGCGGGGGGGGCCCACTAAATAAGGGCCTTAAGTGGTGCAACAGCCCGTGTTATTTTTTCGCGTGCCCCCCCCCCCCCCCCCCTGTCCTGAGTAACTGCAAACCAGCCATGTCCATTTTATTCGTACATATAATCAAATCGGGTATCATCTTTTGCTCCCAACCAACCCCCCCGTCCGAAACGCCGAAAAGTGATGCCCTTAAGCAAGTAATCCCCTCTTACTCCATTCAAAATCTCCTGTGAACCCTCTATTGAGCAAGACCGCCGCAATATTATTCCGCTGTAACGTCATATCTCGCTCCACGTAACACGCGGTGTCAAGCCCCATGGCTACGCAAAAGGCGTTAGTGCAAACGAAAACACCACAATCATATCCGTTGCTCTGGATTGCACAAGCCGTCTCAGGTTCCGTCCACTCATCCTCGATATATTTATCCTTGAGTTGGTGCTTTAGCCAGCCGCGAATAAGATTGAAGAACATGCGTGGCCTTCCTCCCATGCTGTCGAAGTACTCAATGGTCTTCGCAACAGGCCGAACAACACCAATCGTCCAGTGATTACCAGAACAGATGGGGACGAAGACCGAATCAACCTCCAGCAAAGACTGACCTGGCACCTTCAATCTCTTCATTAGACGTTCCGTGCTCTCTACGCCCTTTTTCTTGAGGCCCTCATAGAAGAAGCTGTTGTGTGCAAGGAATTTTGGCACTGTGCTGGCCTTTTCTCCAGCGGCTGACATGTCTGCTCTGGCTGCATTGTTGGCTGCTGTGACTACCCATTCGATCCATGTGTTGATGATCTCGTCGTTCAGCCAAGCATAATTTCCGAGAAGAGTCTTGAAGTCTTTCTGCTGTATTGGAGTTCCTTCTAGCGACGTAGTCAATATACCAGCTTGGCGTTGAGCTGTGTACACTCGATCCTGCCAGTTCTCATCCAGTTGCTGAACCAGTGGCTTCAGCGGCCTAACTCTTGTTAGACGCTTGTCTTTCTTTGCCTTGAGGGCAACTGCAAGTCGGTGGGTCTTTCTAGCTTCCGAAGCAGGCATTTCACGTTCTGTAGTATCAAGAAACAGCCGTTTCATCGTGATTTCCAACTCATCCTTTCCAGATTCTCGAAAGTCACTCCTTTGCCGCGAGTCCGGCGTCCTCGGTGATCCTGTCGTGGTTCTGGAAGTGTAGTATTGACACCTATCCTCAGAAGACGAAGAGGAGAATAGCCCATGCGATACTCCGGACTGGGAGGAATCTGAGTGTCTTCGTAAACCTGCATGATTTTCTCGCTTCTCCAGAGGCTTCTGCATGATTGTAGTATCGATTAACGGCCGTCCACTGGGTTTCGTGCCGAGTAGAGCTGGCGGAGTCCAGTAATTATCCACACATGATCGAGCTTCATCCTCATTGTTGACTCCATCAAAATCAATAGCTTTCTTGTCTCTCCTTCTGTTCTCGTCGACCATAGGCCCTCCGCCCCTCCTTCGACCCTCATCAACAGCCGACTTCGATCTCGCATTTGGATTCCGGCGTCTGGTCTTCTGGCGCTTCAATGATGTCGTGCCGTCGTCTCTGACTTTGGCGTACTGAATGTGATTTTCTGCGAGAACTTGGGGAAGGTCAGTAGCCAGAAGAAGCAAGAGACTCTCCGTTACTCACTATCGTCTACTTGGAAGGACGGGGCAGCCGGTGGATGGGGGCCTGTCGTTGAGCACATCTTCCAAAACCAGCCTGATACTTTGGTCCAGGCCGCCATTGCGTAACTATCCTGCAGAGGCTAAGAATAAATAATCAGCTTCTGGTCTTTATGCGAAAGTGAATGGGGCACACACCTCTGGAATCGTGACAGAATTCCTCGTTAGTTCTTGCGCTGCTTTGCGCTTGCAGCCGGTCATCTCGATGAATAACGCGCAATCTTCCAAGTAAGGATCGAGCTGAACATCGAGATTCAGTGGTGCATTGGGGATCAGGTTTACGGTCGCGGAGAGCTTTCGCGATTGTGTAATTTTGAATGAAGGGTGATGGGTCCAGGGCTTGCGGGCAGGAACAAAGGCGGAGGCTGGCGATTTAAGGTTGTATGGCCCGAGCGCCGACGGCCGACATATCTCCGAATCCACCAGGTCGGTATTTATCACCAGCAAACGTGTATTTGGGTAGAGACCGATGGGACATTGAGTATTTCCACGGTGATGTAATTTCGTCAATCTTTCAACCCCTCATTTTCCGAGGATCTGGAGCTTTCTGGGAGAGTAATACACAAGCCAGCCAGCCAATATTTTTGTTCAACCTTCAGCAAGGGACGTAGAGGACTTGTGTACCAAGTACAAATTTCATTAGAAACTCATCGACTATCTAGCTCCAATCTATGTACCTCGAAACGTTTCTACAATTGTGCTCTAGGCTCCCCAACCTTCTTACTGCAAAATGCTGCAAAATATGCATTCAACGCATCGACAGTTCCACTTCCTTCCACTAATGCCGTAACGATACCAACATACCCGTCAGGTCTCACGACAATGACTCCTCCCTTCTCTTGATCCAGCCCCATCTTAGCATGCGCCGCAGCCTTCGCATCTGGCGCTCGTGCATCCCAAATATCGTCAGCGTAGACATGATCTCTGTATCTGGCCAGAACCATGGGGACATCTCTCGAGATCTCGATACTGCTTCTTTTGTCTGCGAAGACTGTGCAGAATGTGAAGAAATGGCTGTGGGGGTTGTGCCGCTCAATATGTGACACGCTTCCGAGGTCAGGACGTAGATACGAGGTGAAGAAAGAGTTGTTCTTGTTGAGATTATGTGCAAAATCCTTAAGTGCTTGAGATGTTGACGAAGGCCTTCCGGCGAAAACGTAGACCCTGAAAGATCCGTTCACAGGGATTTCCTGCTCAAGATGTACCACATTTGCATCCACTACTCTGGTAACGTTCGAGTTAATCATAATTCGCCCAGTACGGTTCTTGTTGCCCTTCGGGTTGATGAGACTCGACTGTGCTGGGTGGGAAGGAGACCAGTTCAGAGAGTTGGGGTTGTAGGCAACCCCATAGCCGCTTGTGAACTCGCAAGACTCCTTGAAGGTCTTGACAAACGGGTTCTCCTCTTCCTCACCTGCTGCCTTCTGGGATGCTGCAGCAACATCTTTCGCGGCTGGAGGCCGTTGGGAAAAGAGAGCGGCGTATTTGGCATCGAAGTCCAAAAGATTCTCGGCGATGAGCTTGCGTTCTGATTCGTATGATTGCAACAGAGATCGGTCAGCAAAACCTGCCTCAACGTGATGTATCTTCCAGCCCAAGTTCAAAGCATCGAGGAAGGCCGTGTTCATTCCCTGTCCAGCTTTGGGCTTCAAAAATCGTCAGTACTTGAAATGTTTTCCAGTCGAGTGAGACCTACACTGTGAGTATGACAAGCATCGCCACCCATGAAAACCCGATGATCCAGTGTGTATTTATCAGCAATTCCCTGTCCGATTGGATACACTGAGTACCACTCCACACGCTCCCACTCAATATCGTATGGTTGAAGTATCCGCTTGGCTGAGTTTTGAACCTCCTCTTCAGTTGCTGTTTTCCGGGGATTCCAGTCTGTATCTGTCGAGGATGCAATTTGAATGTACAAGCGGACCATATCCGCCTCTCGTGGAATGACCATTATAGATCCGTGCTCTGAATGTATCGTACACTTCATCTGAGTTGGGAGTCAGAACTTTTGTTGTAACACAGATTGGCAAGAATTACCTTGATATCAGGGAAATTGGTTTTCACTACGCCGTCCATAACTCCCCATACGTGTGCAATTGGATCTTTGTGCTTGATTCCAATCTTCAACTGGTCTCTCACAAAAGACCGGGCACCCTCTCCACTGAAGAGGTACTTGGCTCTCACAATCTCTTTGGCCTTCCCATCCACGTGTGCCAGACTGGCTTCGACCGGGTATTCCGCATTGGCTGTCTCGTCCGTTTTAAATCCAGTGATAGTCCAAGGTCGCTGGATCTCCACATTGTTCTTCTCCAGATCCGCTATGAAAGCCCGTTCAATTAGCCCTTGATGTAACAGAGTGGTAAAGGGATATCTCGCATCGATAAAGCTGGGGCAACTGGCCCAAGTGCCAGTTCTGGCAATACCGTTAGCGTTGGCGTTGGGGTCCCAGAACGCAACCTCGTAGACCTTGGCTGGCTTGTGGGCCATGATCGCGGGTTTCAGACCCATGTTCCGTAGGAGATCTAATGATCTAGGCTGGATCCCATCTGCGCGGCCAGTCTTTGTAGGTTCGGGTCGGTTGTCGATGTGCTTGATCTTATAACCCCACCGTGCTAAACAGGTTGAAAGTAGGAGGCCGACTGGGCCAGCACCAACAATGACAATATCGTACTTGCCAGACGCAGTGCCAACATTGCCAACATTGCCAACTCGTTCGGAAGGAACCATGCTGGGATCCATAGTGATTGAATTATCGATACCAGAGGAGCAGGCCCGGGTAGGATGTGGGTATAAAAGACAGGGCGCAACTCCAGAGAAAATTTGAGTAGCAAAGAAAAGGTTATGAGAGAGGAGATGGGAGAGAGGTGAGAGGTGAGAGGTGAGAGGTGAGAGGTGAGAGATGAGAGATGAGAGATGAGAGATCGAAGATGGGAGATGGGAGATGGGAGATGGGAGGAAATTCTTTCAGTTAAATATACAAACCTCTCGCCGTGGGGGAAGCGCGGAGCTCTTTAACGGCAAATTTGTGGTAATGACTAGAAATATGTCGAGCTGGATATCGGCTTCTGGCGCGGGAGGTAACACTATCTTGCGGTTGCGGGGAAAGGACCAGCATCTTGAACCAGACTTCTTCCGGCAACACTTCTCGGGACTCCAAGCTTGGAATTTGCCTCCCCCGCCCCTTTTTGCTGACCACTGTCTGTGCTGCATCCTGTTGATGCAAGACAAATTTCTCGTCCGCCGTAACTTTGTAACCTCCCTCTTCTCTCCTCTCTCCTCTCTCCCCTCTCGTATCCATTTTGCGCCTTTCCGACCTTTCTCCTCCCTCACTGCTGAAGAGAACTTGCGGACACATAGAAATCCCCCTGCCAAGTACCAGAGCTGTCTTGAAAGCCGTGCAGCGTGTCATAAATAGCCGACCGTTCCCAGTGGCTGAGGTCCCCAAGTCCTCGGCTGTACTGCCGTACTGTACAGTACATAGAATCGTCAGCGGCATCGCTGGCTTGGATGCCGCAGTTGGCACTTCATTTGTTCTTCGCCAGGCAATCTGCCCTGCTACATTTGTTATGTTTTCTCCAAAGCCCAAAGGTACTTCGTCTGATTGGGCAGTCTCGATCACAGATGCACTTGTTCTGACCAGACACCACTCCTGGGGGAGAGAAGGAAGGCTTTGATCTATGCAAACTGGTCCGTAATCAGCCTGCTTGAGTAACCAAATGCTAGTGGGCGCTCTCGGTTTCTTAACACATAATTATTACGAGAGAGTTGTTATGGCTCTGTCCCCAGAGAACCCTTCGTTGAGTCTCCATTTTGAACACTTGAACAACCAGCTTGCTGCTCAGACTTCGATAAAGACCAATCCTAGGTGTTTGTTAACAAAGTCATCTGCAGACCGATAGATGCACAGAAAAGCGAATGAATTATGAAATCAAACTCTGTTTGTGTCAAACTTGCGAGGTGGCAATGGAGGAGAGGGGGAAATATCCGGAGGCTATAGAAAGTGTCAACAAATGACGCTAGTCACTTGAGCCTACCCACGAAATTGAAAATTAACGTTCTTCCCACACAGATATAGATTCACACACGAATCGGCTTTGGGGGATAATGCCGCAGCAAGTCTCAGTTGCTTTCCTTTCTCTCGTTGACATTGAAGGGCATTTGGCGCCCGGGAAATTTTTGCTGCTTCGTTTCTGAGACGCGACAACTGAAGCACCCGTGCGATTTCGCGATACATTCACCACACCAACACGGTACCATCTACACAATAGTAGGCAGGACAATACCAACAGCAAAGCGAGCAACAGGCGGAACGAAATTGGGATTTCCTAGTGGTCCATTTCAAGAATCAATAAATGGATCCCCCATCTCAACTCCCTGTCCCCCTTCGACCTCATTCCCCGTTCAAACCTATGAAAGTCCGGAACAAGATCTCTCAAGTCTACCTAGCCCAGAGTGAACGGAACCTTAACGAGACCAGCCTCTGCCAGGGGCAGACTACTAAACCTGCCTATCCTCCACGCTCATCCTCTCGTCACAGGGCCGACGAGTTCGCGTGGCACCCTCTTTCACCCACCGCCTCCGTTGTGGTTTCTCATCTTCACCAGAAAGACGCACCTCTTTTTGATCGCTCAACGTTGCAAAGCCCCAGTGAAGGCTCATCCGATAAGACAAGCGGTGGATCGCCATCCACTACCCACTCTACAGTCTCCAGCATCAAAGGCCACTACCTCTCGGGATCTACCGATATTATTGGCAACTTCGTGCCAATTGCCCCGCAAGATATGGGATATCCTTCTTCCAGCACAGAAGTCACCAAAATGCCTTTCACCGCGTAAGTCTCCCCATACCTGTCTCCCCTAGTCGCGTACTGACAGTGCCTAGTGCTTCCAAACTTAGCCATGTCAAGAGACCCGCAAACCCGTATGAATTCGACCCGGACTCTCCCTTTGTCAGGACAACTCGCCAAACTACCTTCACGGATTTCATGGACGCTGGCGAAGGTCACCCTGTCTCTATCTCCCAGGACATGCATGACAGAGACCTGCGATCATCTGAGGATGCTCTGGGTATGACTCGCACAAACACGCCAGCCACTACCTTGAGAACGAAGCCCAGCATCTATGGTAGCGGTCTTTATAGAAGCGAATCTTCACCAAGCATTCAGCCACTCCGATTTAGAGAACGTCGCGATCGAATGTCGAGTCCAGTCGTGCCTCTTCCACATGAAGATGATGCAGATTTGGTCTCTCCAAGGCGCCGAGACCGTTCACCAAAAGCAGTGCCATACCATCCTCATCTATACCAAGTCGCCAATCCTCTAAGCTCGCAAAGTCGTCAAGAAATCCGAGATCGCTCGCCAGAGCCGCAATCCGGTCGTACTCATCAGTCACAAAGAAGTAATTTTTCGGGCTCGACCGCTCGCCGAGAACCAGAGCTGCACCACGGCAGTATTCATCAGTCCTATGCAGGAAATATCTTAGGTTCTGTCGCTCGCTCGGACGCCCGAGGTCGTTCACCCGTAACCGTTCATCGTCGCCCCAGTCAGTATACGGGTGAGAGCCCCTTTGCACGCCAAGATCCCCGCCAGGTCTCCAATGGAATGCGTTCAGCCTCTCCTACTCGCACAATACGCTCTGATAATCCTGAAGATTTTGATGCGACGTCTGGATACCATCAAAATCGACCGGCTTCCCTAAGTCGTCATCTGAATGGTGCCAAAGAGCGCAGTGAGGCGAACGACACCCCCGCAGACTCTCCCGCTACCGCTACATCCTCGGGCTCGCCAAAGAAGAGAGCAAGGTCGCCGATGAAGAAGATGTTTGGAGAGAATGGCTGGCTTGGACGCTCACCCGAAGAGGCAAATAAAATTGATATTCAACGTAAGATGTCCACCCGAAAGGAGAAGTCATCAATGATGGGAAAGTTGCGAAACAAATTTGAGGAGCTTGTAAGTTTTCCTAGAAATTCCGAGTCTCAAAGCTCATATTCTTCAAAGGCAGAAAAGGCGGATCTGAGCCCAAAGAAGACAACCTACAGGCCTAAAGACAACTCTGCAGTTTCTGTCCTTACAGTTTCGATTGGCCCCCCTGAACAAGCCAGAATTCTCATGGAGGTCGAACTCATGCTGAATCACACAGCCAACACATTTCTGATGCATGAATTCAGCCAGGGTCGTATGTCAGTGGACTCGATTAAGAAGACAGTCGAAGGATGGAAGGCAAGGGGACGTCCGATAGTCATCGAGTTCATGTATGACCAAGTCACACAGCGAGATCTTGTTGCAGTCAACCAGCGTAATTTCAGCTTTCACGGGGATAAGGGAACCGACGCCATTCGAATAGCCGCCATGCTCTACAACTGGAAGAACATTGCAAGCCATCTGGCTGTCCGTACCTTCTGCGACGCCGATCGAATCATTCTCAAGCTTCTATTCGATATCGAGCAGGTACTTGTCTTCTTGGGTGGGCGAGAGACTGTAATGCAAAGGCTTCGACAGATTCGAGCGACTGCAGTTGAAATCATGCGAATTGCTCGTGACAAAGAGCCAGCAAGTCAACACACCCGCGGCGTGCCCAATGGACGAGAAACAGCATGGACCAGCTCAGCTTCTGGAGGTAGTCAGGGCAACATCAGTCACGATCCATACGGCGGACTGAAGCTTGTTCCCGATAAATATGTGGAATGAATTTACCTACACCATTGGCAGCGACACATTCGGTCATTGTATGGCTATTTTCTTCTTTTCAATCGCACTATGTTCGACACGACACACATTTTCCGAGGTAAAAATTCTCGGATTCCTCACTGACTAGCACTCACTATGTAGGACATGCTGTCCTCTGTCGTAATTGGAGCTTATAGAGTATAGTCTTGTGCTTGTACGCATATATTTTCAGGTTTCCGGCCATTGCAAAAATGGCATCGCCTGCAAAGCTCCCTAAAGTTCTGCATCTTCGGCCTATGGATTCTCGCTTTATGAAAATCTAGCACTCATTTTCCTGGCTCTACAGACCCTGATCTTGCTCCCCATAAACTGTCTCGGAAAGTTGGAAGATATGATAATCTTACATTGGTTTTTCGTACTTTCTGTAATTTTAGGGTTTGGGCCTGTGAACTGGAGATTGGGCATGGGGAGGCGCTGTTACCAATTAGCTTCTGTAGGCTAATTAAAACAAAATCTCGAAACCTGTGTCATCCTAAGATTGAGATAATATTTATTTACATTGCGACCTTGCTGAAATAGGGGGACTCTCAGTAAGCGAAAATTAGTTGCCAAGACTTCCGCCTATCGCTTGTTATCCAAGGCATCAGAAGATGCGTCATGGGTCAACAATTATTTGGACACGGACGACGCAGTCAAGAGCATATCGTGGTTGCCTCATACAATGAAAGTACTGGTCCATCGCACCTGGATGAGCTGGCCACAGGCAGCCAAGCCTTCTTCATTCGACTTTTCCCTTCTCCGAGAATCAACTCCTCTATGAACATCCGCTCTCTTGCATTCCTCACTTCCCTCATTCATTCATTCATTCATTCATTCATTCATATAATACACCCGCCTCGACCTGCCTCTACCACCTCATCATAACCTCAACCAAGAAACATATTGTTGTTTTCTTTGTTTCGAGCGGCTGCAGACTCTGCTTCGCGGGGTCTCCGGCTTTTCACTTTTGTCAATACGGTAATCCTCTCTAGCAAATTACCAGTCGGTTTTCCCTAAACCCCAGTTGCGAGGCGTCTGTTGACTTACACCGCATAGGATGTCTCAACCAACGCCTACGCATACATACGGCCCTGACTGCCACCTATCTCGAACCGTTGCGTTCTCAAGCTCGAAAGATCAGAAAGATCCGCCGCCTTGCAAGGCTCAGTTTTTTTACACCTCTCCACTGACCATTGACGATCCGCTCTCTGCTGCGCCAGCTCCTACCGGCTCCGAATCCGCGAAATATCCTCGACCCTTCTCAGCTTACGATAACGAAGCTCTCGAGAAAGCATGGCAACATGTTTCCAGTGGCGGGAAGGATAAGACACAAAACAAGGGGGCGGCAACACGTTCTAAAGGGACCACCTCGAGCTGCCCTAGTTCCAAGCAGAAGAGCTCACCTGTTGCCACTTATGACAATGTTCATGATGCTGAACAGGTCGCAGTTTCTGCTGGCATGGATATTGCCAGTTCGGTCGAAGCTCTTGCAGGCGCTTATGAAAAGAGGCTGGAGGCTGCCAACAGCACTGGTCTGGGACAGGCGCTTGGAGATGTCCACATACTAATGGATGGCAACAAGGACTCGGAGGCCGGTTGTTGCCAAGATCTGGAGGAGACTTACACCAACCCTTCCTGCGACTGTCCTCGGAGCTTAGGAGCAAGCGAGGCTGCCGAGGAGTATATCGACCCATTGTGCGGTTGCCTTCGGCCGAACTCAATACAGAGCGACCTTGTTCAGGAGCAAAACAAACCGGAGCAACAGGATTCTACGACTATAAAGCGCGGCTACATTCAGAGCTCAGGAAATAGCGAGGTTGAGCAAGAAGAGGTCTTTACTCAACCATTGTGCGGCTGTCCTCGGACCGAGAGAGAGAACGAGGATGCTCGGGAGCAAAACCCTACGGGGCAACAAAAACTCACGACTGTGAAATCCAAGGGAAAACAGGTTTCTATGGAGCAAAGACCTGTAGAGCCCCAAGGGGATCGTAGCGAGGATCCTCAGGCCAGTGTAAATAAAGACCAACAGAAATCTGCCAAGAAGTCGAAACTGGCAGCCTTTTCTGACCAAGGTGATACATCTGATAGCAAGATCCCTAGTAAGGGGCAAGGCACCAAAATATCACAGCCAGCGCCTGCTGAAGATGGCGATACTGGTACAACCGGTCTTCCGTTTGCCAAGCTGCGTTCCCGCGAGGGCGGCACCCAATACCAAGCACATGGCCCTATTCACGGCGGCTCTGAACATCTTGAAAATGACCCTAGTAAAAATGGAAATGGCCATGAGCGGGACCAGTCGGAACCCCTCTCTTCACAGGGCTGCAAGGCATACAAAGCTAACAAGAAGCAATCTTCTGATGTCCCTGTTGGAATTTCGAGACTTCATTTAGTGAAACTGCCTGCTCTTCAAATAGAGCCCATCTATTGGTCACCCGTTCATGACGTTTCTGCCGTCACTCGTGGGACTTGGTTCTACAAAGATTCGATGTATCCTGTTGAGCCGGCGGCTGCCAATCAGCTTGAGGCCGGTTTCAAAGAGCTAAAGCCTTGGACCGAGACTTGGAACGATGAGCTCAATAGTGCTATGGAAGTCGGAGCTGCGGGCGAGGAAAAGATCGGTCACCGTCTCTGGCCTGAGGATGACCAGAAGAAAAGCTCTAAGAAGAGTTCTCAGCATACGATTTCAGCCGACCCTTACTGCGCTGCGAAGTGCTTCAATGGAGAGGCTGCAGCCGAAGGGACTGTTTCTGATGGGTCGGATGGGAATGCTACAGAGAAGAAGGCCCTTGCGAAGAAGTATCCCAATTCGCAGGTCATCTATATGGATTCTCAAAACGCCTTCATTCTCAAGCCGAATCTTCAACCCTCTGCTTACTATGGACGAAGGCCTTTACAGAAGATCAAGAAAGGCACAACAGTTGGGACCCATGTAGTTCGAGGTTTCGATCGCAAGGCTTGGGAGAAGCTTCACCCCTCAAATAAGCCAAACGCCTCTGTAAAAGCAGAAATAAACGCACCGACCGCCACCGACATAGCGAGTAGGAAGGGCAGCTCTTGTGCGGCATGTAGTTCAGAAGAAGATCGACCCCAGGTCACAGACTTAATCTTTGTTATTCATGGAATTGGCCAGAAGCTTTCTGAGCGTATGGAGAGCTTTCACTTCACGCATGCGATCAACGACTTCCGTCGAAATATGAATGTCGAACTCGGCAATGATTCTGTGAGGCGTGTCCTCGAGAAAGGTCGAAATGACCATGGAGGCGTCATGGTGCTTCCAATCAACTGGAGATCCAATGTCTCGTTTGAGGATGAGAAACAGAAGAAAAAGTGCACTGATGCCCGTGATGAGACATGGAAATTTTCTCTCAAGGATATCACCCCAGCGACGATTCCCGCAGTTCGTAGCATGATATCGGATGTCATGCTTGACATTCCCATGTACATGTCGATTCACAAGCCGAAGATGATCTCTGCAGTCATTACTGAAGCCAACAGAGTCTACAAGCTCTGGTGCAAAAACAACCCTGACTTCCAGGCTCAAGGACGTGTTCATATCATTGCTCATTCCTTAGGTAGCGTAATGGCACTTGATGTGCTAAGCAAACAGCCTACTTATGTCCCCAGGATCAACCCAGACAAAAAGCCGGCCTCAACGCATTTTGAGTTCAACACTACCAACCTCTTCTTTGCTGGTAGTCCCAATGGTTTCTTCTTGTTCCTTGAAAAAGGAAAGCTAGTCCCCCGCAAGGGATTGAAGAAGCCCGGGGCCGACTCTGCGGATACTGTTGACAAGGATATCATCGGTAATACTGGTGACTTTGGATGTCTCGCGGTCGAGAATATATACAACATTATGCACTACAATGACCCCATCGCATATCGACTTAACGCCACTGTCGATCCACAGTGGGCAGCAAGCTTGAAGGAGGCGCAAGTTCCTAGTACGACATCTGGGTTCCTTGAAAGCATCGCCAGCGCCGTACGGTCTATCGCAAAGGGAGCTTCTTCCTCAGAGAGCTCTGCAGGCCAAAGGAAATCTCCAGGTGTTGCACGGCTTCCATCGCAGGTGGAAATGGACGTTCACAACTTCACCCGTGAAGAAGTAGCAGAAGCGAAGGCTTATTTGCTGAACGACAACGGGCAAATCGATTGGTACTTGAGTACATCTAGTGGGCCCCTTGATATTCAGTATTTGAATATGTTGGGTGCTCACAGTAGCTACTGGACAAGCCCTGGCTTTATCAGAATGATTATGATGGAAGTGTGCCGCGCGCCAGGCAAAAATAATACTCTTCCGAATATGCGGGCTACGAAGATTGGACATAAGTCGAAGAAATGAGTTTGAGTGAAATGTTGAAGAGCATGACGATCGTGAGCCCTTGCTGCTGAAAAAGGCTGCATTTAAGAGAAGTTGTACTATCATATTAGATTATCCGGTTTGTGGGAGGCTTTAGATGGTCACGGCAATGCTGTGATTTGACATTTGGGGTCAGGCACCGTGGTGTTGAAGAAGCATTAGAGAGAAACCTTGATACCCAGACCTAGAAATGAGAACACGAACATCCAACCTATCAAAGCTTGATTTCCTGCTTCTTTTCTGTATCTGTACCAACAGACCTCTTCCTTCTCCGTGTGGTAAGTCGAGTCAGTGAGAACGCTTCGCTTGTACTGGAGGTCTGGGCGATTCGTGCCATCTACGCGTTCTAATACAAGTAACCCATATTCCATGCAATAGCCTGATTGAGACGTCCTAGGCAACATCAGATGTCGCAACTAAAGCCAAACCTTCGAAAAGAAGGACAATATCTCTACCAAATTTCAATTGCGTTATTTCGGATTTAGAAACTGTTAACCTCTTTGCCGGCATGTCAACTCGTCCAAGAGGAGGCTGATACGTATCCGTCCCGTCCTAACTCGCACCCCGCATCCAACCGAAACCTCAGTCCATTACCCACATTCCTCACCTAGACAGCAGCAAGCAAAGTCTATTCAAACATACCTACATACACTACCTGCACTCTGATTACGACCCCGTCTGTCTCCAATTGAGATTATGCAACCGGGCTTGAGGATATTTGAGCTCAAATCAAAGGGATAAGTGAGGGGAATCTAAGAGGACTGGATGCTACGAGGTCTAGGTTCGAAATTGAGAACTGGCAAGATGGCTGCACCGAAGATTACGCTGTATGTGGATACTGTGAGCCCATTTGCTTATCTGGGTTACTACCTTTTGAGAGTGAGTTTTCCTTTTTCCTTTCTTAAGTGGTGAAGAGGTTTCGTATGTGAAGGAGTGTTGGGTTGGGCGGGCGAGGGTTGAGATGGGGTTGAGGAATAATCCGGACAGTGAGAATGCAGGGACCGTATGTGAGGGGCACAAGAGTGGGGAGTAACAAGAAAGGCTCGATTGAATTACCTGCTTTGGATTTGGTATTTCAAACGAGTAATAACTGATCGCAACGGCAGAACGACCCAGTCTTCTCCAAATGCGAAATAACCTACATCCCCGTCTTCCTCGGCGGCATCATGAAAGCCTGCGGCAACACGGCCCCCATCAACATTAAAAACAAGGACAAGTGGATCAACACCGAGCGCCGCCGCTGGTCTCGAGCCTTCAACATCCCCATCAATGAGAAAACACCAGAAGATTTCCCGCCGATGACGCTGACGATCATGAGAGCGATGTGTGCGATTACGGCGATGAATGAGGGGAAGGGGGGGCAGGAGAAGTTGACGAAGGCGTTGGATGTGCTGTATCATGAGTTTTGGGTCGAGCATAGCAAAACACAGGAGAAGGAGGTGTTGGCGGAGGTTTTGAAGGGGGTGCTTGGGGAGGAGGAAGCCAAGAAGGGTATGCACTGATCTTAACTTTTCTTTTCCGATTTGGAGAATTGTGCTAATTGAGTTCAAATCCAGTGATGGAGATAGCAGGCAAAGAAGGCAAAGAGGTGTTAGCCAAGAACACAGAAAAGGCAATGGAAGATGGAGCTTTTGGACTTCCCTGGTTTGTAGCTACCAACTCCAAGGGCGAGACAGAGGGCTTCTGGGGAATTGATCATTTGGGGCAGGTTGTACAGCACTTGGGGATTGATATGCCGAAGAGAGGTGGCTGGAAGTCAGTATTGTAAGTGGGTTTGGCTGTAGTGCTTGGTTGTGTCTTTGGGGAAGTTTTGAAGGCCAAGACAAGATCCTTGCTTGGACGCAAAAAGGACTCCGAGAAGTGTGTAATTGGTCTGTGATGTTTAGAGATAGTAATACTTGCAATCCCTCATGCTTTTCGGTATCTCTTGTCTAGATGCCTAGAGTTCTCTCGTGTATGAGATCGCCGACCACTCCGTCATTGCAGTCTAGCTTGCAAGTTTTTACAACTAAAAGAGGCAAATCCGTCAAGAATCGATGTGATGTGATGCAGTTTGCATGGGGAACAAGCACCAGACTGCGGTGAGCAAGGACACTCTGATCATCATCCGTAAATCTCTATCCTCGACGCAGATGGGGTGAAGTTTCAGAAGCACGCCTAGCTTGAGGTTGGAATAAAAACCCAGCAATAGTTGGAGAGCTCGGGAAAGGTGCTGTGATTGAGAACGTGACAATGGAAATGAAGGTGAAGTAGTGCTTGGAATGGTCTTGCATCACTTGTAGATAAACATTGTTGTCATTTTACCAAGACACAGTAGAATTAAGAACCAAGCGCTGGGGGTGACTTTCAATCAGTCACCTATCAGTCATGAATACCAACAACATCGACCAAGGAGTCTTCCTAGGGCTGAAAACATTTTGAATCTACCGCTACCATAAATAGTTCTATCTTTGAATCTCTAAGAACCCCTCGAGGAATAGCGATGCGTAACTTTGTGTACCCACCCATTACTTGACGGTGACTGCATGTGTTCTCACTGTTTCTGTTGTTAGAATATCGGACAGAGAGACAGCAACTCAATTTCCCGAGTTACTGATTCAGGATGTGGGGTTGGGGAGTGTTATAAGGCGAAGCTGTGCCGCGCATTTTCGATTGGACCCCCGCACGACACAATCCCCCTTTAGCCAGAAGAGCAGGAGATGCAGGAAAGCTCGTGTATAATATCGAGGGCCGGGAAGCATGATTGGGAATTTTGCGGCTGGTGATTTTTATTCGTTGGTTGGTATGTGGAACTCCAGAGGCAAGCTCGTTGAGATGATGAGCTCTTGTGTTCAGTTGTCTCATTGCGTCCATTGCGTGGTCTTGTGGGAGGGGTGAGGTGATGGAGTTGCAATCGAGTGAGGAGGTTAGCTCTCGAAACTCTACTCGAATCGACAAATGCGGAATGAACTGTCTAGCTTGAGCTCACCGACCTTAACTCGCCATTTGCTCTGCGCTGGTAATCGTTCCTGTCTTCTAGGTAGCCATGTTTCCACGGTTAGTTGAGGGATCTTACAGGGTTGGTAGCGAGTCTCAAGACCTCGCTCGCTTGCTTATGAACCCTAATAGAAGGAAGCACCTCGAATTGTAGTAGGATGACAGGTGATGGTACTGTTGTGAAGTACTGCTCTCGTTCCAGGACATATGTGGTGGTCTTCTGCCTAGGATCTCGTATCTCTTAAGGGGCAGGATTCCGCCATTGGGACCCTCAGAAGAAGCCATCTAGATCAGTGATATGATACTGAAGAAGTGACTCAATAGCGTAATTCCTTAGAGATCAGTCTCCTTTGCAATTCGTACCACACCATTTCTAGTGCGGCGGCATAATGCATCCGGCCAAGGAAGGTGATTTATTTTCCCGGGAGAAATCGCAGACATCCGTAGACGTCCTCCTGTAACCATCACAAAAACAGACTACGGCTATGGGTACAGTAGAATTGCATACATCACCCAAGCCAAACAAAATAGAAGAATTGCCCCAGTCAAGATATAACCCTTGTCTGGACAGGAATCTGCCTTTTCAATAATCAACAGGAAACGTCTCCTCCCCACCCTCTTCGATTTGCCTCCGGTAGTCACTAACTATTTCGAGTCAGAGGGTGGCGACTGCGCAAAGGAGGAGCATGTAGATGATGTGTAGACTTCTGAGTGGAGCGTCTGACATCAACGACTAGGAACTACGAGTGTTGGGGTCCTGAGATTTTGGGGTCCCAGAGACTTGCGTGGCCAAGTCTCATTTTGATCTATTGTGCACCTGCTCGGGGATGTGCATAATACTGCAGTGTTGGTGGCGGTAGGCAAAGAGTCACAGGAGCAGGAGAGCTCCATTCAGAAATTCAGGATGGTTCGCTTCAGGAGTTGCCAAAATTCCAAGCCTCTCACTGGAGCAAAGTTGGGGAAAGGCGGACCGATACGGAGGAGATTCGAATTACAACCCAGTAGTAATCCTGCTGGGACTCAAGTGGACACAGATAGTATATTTGGTTGTGAGCCTGACACTCGTCATGGGCGTCATTGAATAGGGAAGATCATCATCGGAGAGAAAGTCAAACAAAGTAAGCCAACGCCCTAAAGGGCCAAAGGGAAGGCATATTGGTGAAGAAATCAAGAAACTCAGGAATATGTTGAACGGGTAGAAAACACGGATGGATCATGGAAGCGTGATGAGGGTGATCCCCCATATTCGCAGCAGGTCTGTGACCCGGTTTACTAGAGACGGTTCTCCTGGGTACTGAAGCTTACTTTGGCTGGCTGTACAACGCCAAAACCGAGAGTGCTTGCTCCAGTGCAACATGGTGCTCGCGACTGAGGATATTCAAGTGTCGGTTCGTATGACGACTTGGTTTAGGATAAGTGTTGAAGTCAACGAGACGACAAGCATAAGCGCCCGTAAGTGAACCACATGAGCCACACGTCAGATATGCATACTTATGTCAAAGATAACGAGTTGAGTAGGTCCGGCCTTGCCATGAGGCCTTGAGAAGCGCCGAATATTACCAAATAATTGAGGGGGGCATTGTAGATAATGGGAATGCCAGGGCCCAGGGCAGCCAGGCTCGCGGGCCTCTGGGCTCCAGAAATACTGACCCCAAGCAGCCACGAGATGGCAGGTGTGCGGCACAAGTCGTCTCCAAGTTGCTGTGCCCGCGGACCGGCGCGATATGTGCAATAGACGCAATGTTAGGGCCTTGCTGAAGATCGGAGGCGTGAAACAACTATTGCGATTGCGATAACGGGTACAGATAATGGTTGGATTTTGATCGTGATGCTTCAAACGGCAGAGGCCCAATATCTCTGGAGAGCTCTGGGCAGGGACCGGCGTCGTTGGTATGACTCTGGATAGACATGTTGGCAGTGATATGAGTCGGAATTCGCTCAGCCCTTTGACTGTGAATCTGCTTCCTGCGTCCTGGTTTTTGTGACTGTAGGCATCAAATCCTTACCAAGCCATCACTTGTACAGTAGGAGGAACAATATCTGGGAATCTTCCTGCAGCCGATGTTACAGTACGTGAAGATTCTGATCTGACGATTGAATCAATGTCTCATGGGAAACGAGGGCTGTGCTGAGCCTACCACCCGCGTCTTCTCTGGGGCTTTCATTGAAACACCTCAAGGCCATGGATGTGAGTCTGGAAGACACTGCCGCCGGGACAATAGCGTTGCATGTAAAGAAGACTGGTGAGGACAGGAGAGAGTTGACGACGTTGGATCTGGGAGGTGTCCCCATGCCCAGAACTCGCGGCGGCGAGCACGGAGCGATGGACACCACCTAGATTCGTGGGGAACGGCTTGTTCGATTCCGACTTTTCTGACAGCTGAGAGGTCTGAATTACGAGCTGTGGAGAGGGGCAGGAGGGGCAGCTCAATTGATCGACTCTCACGCAGATGGGCGCCAGGAACACCAACCAGCATCCAGAAATGGACTTTGACACTTCCCGTGGGGCTGAGGCGTTGGTGCTGCAGGGCGGACGAGGTGGAAAGCCAACCGGGGATCGTGATGGATCCAGACCAGATATTGAGCAAGAGTGTACTGTAATTTGCTGGCATACTGCAAAGTAAGATGAGGTGAGTGAGGTGAGATGGATCATGGAGAGGGTCATGGATGACACAGGTGATGTTTGGACATATCGAAAACAATAATCATGTTTGTGGTTTGGGGGGGGGGGGGGGGGGGGGTGGGTTGTGTGTTGGTAATAACAAACAACTTACGATTGGGGGTTGGAACATTGACACGCCACGCAACTAG
>JAPZPB010000528.1:0-25492 GCA_037952635.1 Bryoglossum gracile | reverse complement strand
ATCGTGCGTAAAGCTTGATTTTGAAGGTTTTGTAAGGGCTTCAAAATGCTCTTTTAACCCCGCCACCAAATAATAGAGCCGTAATTAGCTATACTTGAAACACAGGCCAAGTATAGCTGGCGTACCGCAAATGGGCTAAGCCCATTTTGGGTATTTGCAAGCCGTAATAGCCGGTAAAACGCCGATTTGGCCTGAGCCGTACGGGTATTTACATGTTGCTTAAATGTAAGCCCGGCGTCAAAGTAAATACCGAGCCATTTTACTACTTCTTTAGGCTTAATAATCTCAGACTGCTCTGGAGTCCCGGTCACAGATATCAATGACAGAATCAACCACACTCCCCTAGATGAATACAACAGGGAATTCACCTAGATCTCCCGCCTAGGTGCTTCTTTCTTGTAACCAGGGATCTTCAAGAAGCTCCTTGGCCGTCCTCCTTTCTTCTGGCAACCAATGGAGCATGTTCTTTATGAAAGCAAGAAATAGGCGTTTATCTTCGCCTTCGAGAGAGAGAACCGAGTTCTCTAAACTAATATCGGTTGGGATTAGATCCTTGTGCATAAACTCACCAGTAGAGTTGAAGAAAGGCCCCCCGTAGTACTCGCGAGCGGTCTGGCAAAGCTTGCCTTCTGGGTTTGGGACTGAATGGCTCCATTTGACCTCGCTCCAGCGCATTTCTCGATCAATAAGACTTTTTGGTGGGGTCCCTAGTAACGAAATCATCTCCGCAAGATGTGCTTGAACATGGTAGTCCCCTTGACTGGAACGAATATGTGTGAATAAATCCCTGCCCTCCATCATGTTCCAAATCTGCGCATTATGTCGCGTAAGCAAAACTCTAGCTAGTTCATGGAAGTGGAAGCATACCAATACGCCAAGGTTCCAAATGTCTGTACTATACGTCCAACTCGTACCCAAGAGGACTTCTGGGGCATGGAAAAGAGGAGGCTGAATAGGGTGCATTAGAGGCTCTGAACCCTCTCCTGATTGTGCCAGACCAAAGTCTGCTATCTTGGGTAGTATGCTGAATGACTTAGGCGGCCCGAAATCGTTCTGTGAAAGATAGATCGATCGGCCGTCTTTGATCTTTCGCGGCATGGGATTTTCAGCTTGATTTTGAACAAAATCTTGGATTACAGATGGGTGCTCGAATCCCATTAAGATGTTATCCAGTTTGAGATCTATGATAGAATGAGCCTGAGTCTAGATTGTCGTCAAGTGTAGCCTTAAACTCACCTGTGTGGATGATGTGACACTCGGAATGAAGATAATCGAGTCCCCGAAGGAGAAACCTTAAGTATACCTTGAGAAGAGCCGGTGGTAGTTTGCCGTTCTCCCAGCGCCGTTGAAAAAGCCAGAGAGGCTCTCTCATAGGCTCATAGACTAGGCATAAGTGAGGCCCATCTGGCCCCGGGGCTTCAAAACTGTCGAGTATTGTCCTCACAAATGGGAAGCCTTCGTGTAATGGATTCTTTTTGATATGTTGGGTTATAACCCGCTCATGTTTCACTACTTCACTATCGACGCAATCGGAGGCGGTAATCTTCAGAGTCACATAACGGTTAGGGTTCCACCACCATCTGTGAAGATGTAAGATTACGCATCTAAGCGGGCTAACACATACCGTTGGGTGTCTTGAGCTAACCATATAGTAGAAGTATTGCCCCATCCAAGCTTGACCAGAATCTTATATTTTTTGTTGAGGATATCGCCTGGATTCACTGGTAAGAACCGCTTTGGATTATAGCCAGGAATCCTCTCCTCGTCTATCGGGATATCAGTGGGGAGGATTATTGGTAATCGACCCGCGGACATGACGAGCCCTCTTGAAGTAGCCGGCTATCGAAGGGGTTGAAGAGTTCGAGTAACTAAGATTTTCGGTATCGATATAATAAGAACGATTGATGCATTCAGCTCAAGCTTTTGCGCTATACGGGGGACTTTAAGAGGCCTTGACGCAACATCGAGCAGGGGTCGAATAGGATATATGGATTTCGAATAAAAGCCGTTTGCAGGGGTCGGTTCATCAGAAACGCGAAGTATGGTACGTGATATACACGTAATATGCCAGTTGCTTGTGGTTGATGATTCTTGATTGTTCTATGTATCTGGGTGGTGGGAACCTCAATATAAGATTGAGGCTCCGCGCTAGTGCCATGACTAAGATGCCACGTGATTGGTTGTATCAACAGCAGGTTATACTTGTGGCTAATAGTTAAATTCTCTCTTTTTTAATTTAGCGAATAGCTTTATTAATTTTAGTACTTTTAATTGCGCGCGCTATTAAAATAGTAATAGCTATAAATTTAGTTGTTATAATAAAGAATTAGAGTAAATAGCTGCTATAGAGGGGAGGTTGTCGTACTCTCTTGGACGGAGGCAATTTGGGCGGAAGAGATATTGAATTGCCTGAAGATCTAAGACCATGAAAACCCTTCCTTTTATACCCAATAGCCCACTCGCTTCACAAACCACCCCGCTAGCGCCGCCAGCACCAGCTCTACCCCACTACAATCGTCCCCCCTTTCCAGGTACTCGTCCCGAGCACACGCCCAACCCACAACCCATTCAAGTCCTTGCCCTCTGTCCGTCTCAAAGGGCGATATCCGCTATGCTTGCCTGCTGGCAACAGGGGCGATATCCCTCTCAAGGCATGCATAAGCCGTACGAGGCCAGAAAAGGAAGAGCCGCGGCAGTAGCAGCATAAAGGAGGGCGGTAGTTCGTAAGCCTAGCGTAAAGCAAATGCAAGAAGAGCAAGAGCAAAAGCAAGTCAAGCAAAGCAAGGTAACCAAGGAAGGTAATCGTAAATCGTCGTATGAAAGCGCCGGCAACGAAAGGGGACTATAATTATAAGGCGGTCGTAAATTCGTATATCGTAGCTTTCAAGTCTTCTTCTTAGTGTTAACTAGCGTCTAATTAGGTATTATTATCAATGAATATAATGTCGTCTTATGAATTGGCGGGTAAGTTGGGGAGTTGTGCGTGTGAAGAAATGGGTAAAAACGCGCCTTAATTCAATGATAAATCTATATGATGATCTCCTTGAGGGGGCCTCTGTTCCTTAAGGGAACTTTATACCTCTCCTCATGTCACATGACAAGACCGTGCTTTATACCATGCATTTATTCCGTTCTTGTTTCTTGGGGGGTCACCCCTCCACAATAGGGAGGCCCGGTATATTGCGCGCCGAAATTTAATATAAATCTATACTCTTATTGATTTTGGACAGTATAACATTTATATTCAGTTAAATATTTATGAATGAGTTAAGAAATGAAGCCACGAGTCTTCCACGATTCCCATTGCGGAAATCCATATGTCGTGCCATGCTATCCTGGCCATCCCCAAATGACGGCTTAGCAGCTCTTTCCTCCATTTCATCTCCTAAGGTCAGTCAGACAAGAACTTTGTTGGTAGTCAACACTAGAATTACATACTCTGATCCGCAATAATTTGACGCAACTTGAAGACCAGATCGGCAGATGCTTGATCAAGACCCTCGTTGACATCAATCTCAAACCCGTCTCTGATTGGGTTGTAAACGTGACTGCCGCTGCGCGGTTTCGAGTTCTGGTGTGTCTTGTACATCCCATGGAAAAGCTCAATGAGGTGGTTATAAAGTAGATCGTCCAGTTTGCGACAGGACTCGATGGTAGCGCTTGAGGATGGGGCATCCTGCTGTGCACCAAGAACGCGGGTATGCATAGCAAAGGCATCCATTGCGATCTGCGCCTCTTCGACACACATGCATAGAGTCAGCGCAACGCAGAAACAAGGCGCCCATACTGCTTTGGATCTGGATCTGAGCTCCCTTTCCAATTCTTCCAAGACTTCTCTCATTAGTTGCTGGCGCAGGGCGTGCATGGCAGACTTGATCTGCCTGTTGAGAAGCCTTGAGGCTATGTCAGAGGTGTATTCCATTTTGCCTTGTCCCCGAATCTGAAAATTCAATTGTCTCTGTGACTGCTCCGTTATCGTCAACGTTGTGCCAATAAAACAATATATAGCATAGAGCATCATTGCTTTATCCAAAATTGCAGTCTATTGGTAGTCAGTTTTTCTTTTTATCTTACAGTAGGATTCTACTTACTGATTTTGAGGGCCGAGCAGATCCATGGTAGCGAGCAATGGCTTCCATGGCTCGCCTGTTGATCTTGTGCCCTCGTTCAGTGACTGGTCCGGGCGAAGTTCGCTCTCTCTTGACCACGCGTTTGATATGATCTCTACATTTATCAAACAGGATCCTGGAGGAGTTTTTGAAGGCAACGGGAGGTGAAAATTGGTACTCGAATAACCGCTCTCTATCTGTAGGTTGATTTCTTATTGTTGAAACACCTGCAACTTTGTCGCTCCTGGGAACAAATTCTGAAACTGCAAGATCGAGAGGAAGATGATCGGGGCCACATGTAACAGCTACCTGAATGTCATTTCCCACAAACCCGAGACTGATCTCTGATGATAATTGGTCCACTGACTTAGACTCCAGATGAGTGATGAAGAGCACTGGTAAGTGTGAGCTCAAGGTACGTCCAACGATGTAGTAGCAACTTACCCGGGAAGAAAAGCTCGGTGAAATCCTCCAGGTGAGCCCGCGTACATATTACTTTGCCCAGAGACTGCGAGCTCAATGTGCTGCAACGCTTGCAGGTATCACCAGGAGTGCACTGCTACAATTAGAAATACACAAATGCAAAATGTGAAGACGCCTTCTTACACTCATTTTCATGATAACACATGGAAGACATGCCCGGACGTGTCTCATTTGATGAGCGTTCTTGGCGACCTCTGGTTTCAACCGCCCTTGCCGACGACCACACTTGCGCTTTTGTTTGGCATCCTTGACAACTTTAGGTGGTCTTTCCTGGCTTGATAGCAAATTTTGCTGTGAATGTGATGTCTTGGTTTGCAACTTCCTTTCCACAGTGGTGTCTGGCTTGGGGTCTATTGGGTGTTCAACCTCACCTGTGTGACCTCCTCGAAATTGGTGGTGGTGTATACTTCCGGCATTATAAGACGGGCTGTTTTTGTATTCGTCTGATTGGAAGGGAAGATACTGCAGCATCTCAAATTTCCGTTCTGGATCAAATTCTAAGGAAAGGACTTGTATAGTTTCGTCAAACAGGCTGTGTGATAACTGAGAGTTCTGTGCTGACGCAATTGTGTTGTAAGAGGAGTTGGTCGGTTGAAATAGCTCCAGAGGCGGAACTGTCTGAGAATGAAAGACGAACCCGGGTTGAGGCCCACAATCTATCAGCTGATCCCAGGGGAAATCAAGGCCTCTCTCATTGTTGGGCAAACTCGAAATTGCTGATGTTGAGTTTTGATATCCGGGTGCTTGGGAGAGAAAGTTGTCAAGCTCGTAAAAAACGTCAGGTTCCAGCTGCCCTACTCAAATCACATTAAAATTGGCCTGTGGCCACAGAGGATTAACATACCATTGCTACAGCCACTATTGGAGATCATCGTAGGAGAGGGTTTGTCGAACAGGAAGTGGTCTACAGGGGTTATGCTTGGTGGCGCTATGTTTTTGAAGGAATGATCCGCCGACTCACTTTCCTCTCCTCTTCCGTTACTTTCCTCAATACCTAGAGATGTGCCAATGTAAGAATGGAAGTTCTCATTCCCTGCATTGGCCAACATAGGCATGCGCATGAAATCCATCACAGAAGGGACGCCAGTCTCTATGAGCTGAGTACCAGCCGCATGATCAGACCCGAATGACCTGGAGACATTCGTTTCCTCCCAAGGTCCAAGTCCAAATGAAAGATTCTCCCAATCCACAGTGACCTTGCCATTCAACCCATTATCACCAGGGTGGAGATTGTATGTTGGAACATCACTAAAGCTGCAATCATCCCCCCACACACAGGACTGAGCCGCGGAAGCATCTGTTAGAATAGACATAGATAGGATGTCTGCTTCGAAGCCATTCCAATATGCTGTATGCTCAGTAATTGGAAGTAATTTCGCGCCATTGTTGTATAGTTTGTGGATATGAGGTTGACGAGCATCTTTGCATGAGGGGCGCCTGGGGAATAGATCAGGGTGATTGGTCATATATTGGGACGCCATTTGGGGAAACTGGGTCTTTTATTCTTCGAATCGACGTGTTGCGTTCATCGGATTTGGTGCCAAGTAACATATGTATGGAACACAGAATTTGGGCTTTGATAGTTGGGGCTATCATTGCAATGGTTTCATGTGGGGTAAGAGGCTGTAGTACATCTTTTCAAAGAATGATGAAGTGAAATTCTGCCGAGAATACTGCCTGGTGTGACGTGCAGATTGTTGCCTATCCATCCTCGCTGCCTGGTGATGTAACACAGCATGTCGTCCCACACAGTGCTAAAAAGTGAGGCTGGTATGACGCCCGGCGACTGACCGAAACTCTGAGGTTGATAAGGCTGAGTGAACTTCCACCACCGATCCTGCGGGTCTGGCTCGATCCAGTTAGACGAATCCATGCAATGTGTTAGGTGGCTGAATCACTGATCTGTGTGCACTGTGAATTTAACAGAAAGTGAGATGTTATTTTGCAGACTTGAATTCCGCGTAATATTGGCCAAGCTGTTGGTTTCAATTCGTTTACGTGTATGTGGACGAGAATGTGAGTTGTATCAGGATTCGCATTGAATTCATTAACGTGTACATGATTGATCAGAAGTGACCCCTGAAATTCCCCGAGCAACTGGGTATCAAGGCTAACGAAGTAACTGAAGTACACCGTAGAGCTCGAGATAGAAAACCCTAAATGAAAAAAGTGCACAAAAAAATAGGAGACGCCTAAAATAAATGTGCGTTGAAGTAGTGAAAGTGGTAAAAGACTCGTAAGAGTGTAGTTCGTTGCTTCATAAATCTTAGGAGTTGCCGCATCCAACATCATCCACAGTTTGTAGACGGGTTCAATTTATGGCCAGGGATGCTATACGGGTCAATATCCCAGTGATCCTCAATGCCAGGCTGTGGCTGGAAAACAAGGTCGTGAACTCTCTGCAGCCCTTCTGGGATAGCCCAAGCGTTCTTAGGGTTCCTCAACCAGAGCCTAAGGAAATACCTCTTTGACTCATCGCTGTCTTGAAAAGTTTCTCGACCGTGAAGAAGTGCAAGATTGTTAATGAAACACATGTCTCCAGGCAATAAGCTGAGGTCCACTCCATGCTTTACAGCTGTGAAATGGACGGTATCGATGGCCTCTGCTTGTGCCCGGGTGAGTGGTTTGAAGGAGGTGGTATTTCTAGTTCGAGGAAAGTTGTCGTTGCTCGTCAGAGTCCGGCGTGAAAAGTTCAAGATGGGGATCCCTTCACTATTTTTGTGTAGGAGAGCATGGTTTTTGAGGAAGGTATAGCCGCCGGAACTAGTGCTCCCTGTCAGAATTCTGTTCATAAGCTATTTGTTAGATATTAGAAATGACTTACGTGTTCCAGGTGTTTTCTGCCAACGTGCAAAGTATATCAGGTCGCGTCGCAGCTATCTCGTTGTAAATTGTCCAGAATGAAGCTAGTGAACTTTGTCCGCCAGAAATGGCAGAATTGAGGCAGTATAGGGCCAAGATATCAGGCGTGATATCATTGTGATAAGGCTGTATGGAGTTAGTCATTTAGACTCGAGATTAATGATAGCAGAAATACGTGCCTGGGCAACATCGGAATATAGGGATGGACGGTCCGCTTTGGGAGTATCCGAAAGAACCGCATCAGTGATGTGCGCTATAAAAAAAACGGAAGATCAGTATTGCTGACATTATTCTCGAGATTGGTGGCTTACTGATGAGATTTCCATCGTGGCTCTGTCTGCCTCTCTCCTCCGCGATGTAGCTTGAGATACCCAAGTATATAATGACATTCTCCTCTCGAGTGAAGTCTGTCGGATTGAGTCCCCTGAGAATGAAGCACCCATGACCACCGTGAAGTTTCAAACTTAGATCCTCAAGTACTTTGCCAAGGCGAGGAAGTGGAAAGGTCATCTTCTTGACTTCAGAAATTTCAAGTTTAAGACCTGTTGCAGATTCCTGTCAGTTTCGCCACGCTATTGCTGAGTTTTATCAAAGATTAGAATGATTACCCCACCGACCTTTGCAGTATTCCAAGCCAGACTGTATCTCTTTCAAGTCTGTTTCAGAGAAGTTGAAGACCCACTCATCATTGCGTTGTAACTGCGATCCACTCCAGACCAATGGTCCTTGGAGGACTTGGGGCCAACCTTTTGGTAAAGTACCGACATCTCCACCAGCCCGAAGACGTCTCCTGGACGACTGTAGACGAGCTTCGTGCAACTGTGAATCAGGCACGTACCCAATTCTCTCCAAACTAGGATAAAGCGGAGTGTGCTGAACGGGGCCCACGTCTTCCTGCTGCTTCTCGTTCTCGTCACTCCATAGGGCTCCAGCGAGTCCTCCAGGAGAAAGCTGTTGGGAAGGCATTTGAAGAAATTTTTTTATGAGGGGTGCGAGGGAGTAGTTGTGCCAGCGAAAAGTTGGATAAAGCTCGTAGTGTTCGTAGTGTTCGGGGATGCTTTTACACTTTCTTCATCATTCATGGTATTGCAGGGTAGCAGAAGTCGCAAATAAGTGGATATATAATTTCTTGCATAGCAGAGAGCCGCAATCTCAAAAGCCCCTGCTTCAACCCGGTGAAGGATGTAAACTAGTGTGGGGCAGATTTCAAGAATAATTTCCAAGGGAGGTAGGGCTTAGCCAATGTTACCGTTGGATAACGAAATAATCTGGCTTTTGGAGTCCAATGGGAAGCACACTGCCTGGACCTACATGGTTTTCAGAAGTCGTACAAATCAGGCGCACTGCAACAGGCTCAGAGACTACAACCAACGAGCCTTATTGAGCCCAGTGGGGCTGTCAGCACCACATGGGTATTTTATGAAGGTGTGGTCGCTTAGCCCATTGATTGGAACGACCACCCCACCACCTAAAAACCAGCAGCAATCACAGAGTCAGTGAGGCAGTTTCGTGGTACGATCGAGCCTCTAAGATGGGAGAATCTTGACCGGAACTTCGAGATGGGCTGTGGGCAGCCCATTAGAGATGATTTGGTGCTCACAGTGCATCTTCGCAACGAGCAAGAATATGCCAGCCAAAGCGCCATCTTACCAAAGTTGCTGCATCGCCTTGCTGGAAACCTGCTCAGGGAGCCAATGCAACAGCTGATGACTATCTCGTTGCTACCCTCGATCCATTAAGACTATCTGAAGGAAGGTGAGATCCTAAGTAACAAATTGAATGTGTCATTAAAATTGCTATGATAAATGAAATAGACGCAGGTGGCCTTCTGGTGGCATGGCACTCCGAACTACGATATGCTTCCGTTACTAGCGAACTGAGGTACCGGTTATCGTATGCCTTGATGAGCCAACGAGCGAGAAAATTTTTCGGGACAAGATCTATACAAGTGTATCATGTGATACACAAGCCATACAATCCTGAAGATCTGACTCTTAGAGTTTGGAAACAAAACAACAAATAGTTAAGAACAGATGCTGTTAATCTATTACTTGCACACTCGTTTTGAGTTACGGTGTGTTTAGCCTACTTCAGCGTGGTTTTCAGGAGGACAAAATTGCTAGACAATCCCGAGGAGATTTATGTAGCGTTGTAGGTAACAATGTAATAGGGATCACACGATACCTCCACTGCAGGAAATTTGACGTGAATAACCATGGGGGTCCAGTAAGGCTTTAAAAGTACCATCTGTTTGACTCGCCCCACTGAGCGCGTTGCGAAGACCCCACCGTTTCTAACTTCTAGAATCGGCACGATGTTGGCTTGAAGGGACGTAGGCAATGGCAGTGAGGATGGTCTGAGCATAACGCAGATTTATTCATTCAACCAAAGGGTTAATGAAATATCAGTGAGGGTCCACGAGACAAAATATTTATTGCTTTGGTTCACGAAGCAATGAAATTTAAACCGAGCAAACAACCAATTTCGTATAGACAATAAGACGTTCAAAACGGAAGTCAAAACACAAAATCAATATGGGTGAAGCATCGAAAATGGAAAGTAGATAGGGTCAAGGAGTGAGAAATTAGAGTGCCATCTCCAAAGAATGTGACTGGGCGTCTGCAACTTCTCCACTCGAGTATCGCCGTGAACTTCGCCTCTGCTGATTATCCAAATGAAAAAATAAACGAAAAACATAACGCGCAGATAATTCGCCTGCAACGAGGAACGGCCCCACCGCATGAGCCCCAAAGAGACAAGGAAATGAAAAAAAGGCTAGGACACGATACAAGTTTTCATCCATCCGGCTCTCTCAACGGTACCGACATCTGCAACCTCTAGACTGTTTGAAAAAAAGATAAGGGTGTCTTTCAATGTCGGGCGGTTAAGGTAGCCCAGCAACTTCAGGTCATCTGCATCCGCGCTTCCGTTTTCGTAATTTTCTCGCGCCAGCAGGAACTCCTGTGCTTTTACAATTTCAAGCTCCCAAGTTTTCTTGACAGCCTCTTTCGTTTCTTTCACAGTAGCAGTCGGTTGACCCATTACGCCCGTGCGACCCCTTGGATAAACCTTCCCACCTCGACGAAATAGTCCCAAGGATCCGTCATCTGTCCACTCCTTTGCTCCAGCAGTGCACCTTTTTATGAATGCTTGGACGGAATCTGGCGTACGAGAAGTGAACATTGGGAATTCATATTGAGATTCGGAGTCATGAGGATGAGACTTCCCCAAAATATTAGACGCGTTGCCAACACACTCGAAAATACACCAACAAGCTCTCCCAAGGCAGTAAACGGCCCCAGACTCTTGCTGTTCGGGCGTGCTGATAAGCCAAGGGTAATACCAGCCGTGGTCTGGGTTATCGTAGTCCAGTGGTGCGACCAGATTTGGAATTGGAACACCTCGTGAGGCAAAGTGACGGTCCATGACTCCACGGAGTTCTAACATCATATTCTCCGTGAGACCATCATTTCTGCGAAGCTCCAGAAAACTCAGTTCGGCAATCCACTCAAGGTAAAAGACTTCTGGCGGTGCCCATGTGTAGAGATTGCGACTTTGCTCGAAGTCAATAAGAACGATTGACAGCTTTCCATTGGCCCTACGCAGTAAGACGTTGTCCAGCTTCAGGTCTGAATAGAACATTCCAGCTTGCGAATGAATGTGCAAGAGTGCCGATGTCAGCTCCAAACACCAACGCGATTGATCCTGGGCGCTTATAGTGTTACTGTCTCGGTACTGAGGTAAGTAGGCTTCTAGAGAGCCGAGTTCATAATCTTCCGCCAGAAACCCGCAAACAAGACTTTTGCCATCACAAGAATCGCCAGATATTGTGACGAGAGCTTTTGGTGGACCAATGATGTTGGGATGTGGAGGAAGCAATAGGAGTACCTTAATCTCGTGGTAAAGGACACTAGGAGACTGGGTAGTGGATTTAAAGACCATACGTTTGCCTTCGCGTTCAACGAGACAGATGCTGGAGTGAAGTCTCTTCACGAATCGGAGTTGGCGGAGGTCGACGGCCACCGGCATAGCTTCATTTTGGAGTTTCCATATTTTCTGTAGAGTGTCGATAGAGAGAAGATGGTTTGCGAACCCAGTGTTGTGCTTGATTTCGACATTGCTCTCTGATAAACTAAGCCCTATGCTTCCCACTACAATTGATGATCCAAAAGGTAGCCCCCGGTAGATTCGCTTGAAGTCCGGATAACTGCAGGACCAATCCTGGAGCAAAAGAATGAGATATCGAGAGATGCCCAAGTCTGCTACTCTGTGATCATGCATGTGGACGCTGTCGCTGGCTCCGAGGACCTCCCAAAGTTCGGGGGCCCAGTCCAGCTGGTCGGGCACAATAACGTCGATTAGCAACGGTGGACAGTCTGATGAGAGGAACAGCGGGGTGGCGAAATAGGTTGTCCCAAAAATTGCTCCGTCGATGCGCCAGGTGGCATTGGGGACTGGATGTTTCAAGCTTGTGATCAATTGAGGCTCAAGCAGGCGGAGACAGGACGCTTTGAGCTCTTCATCAGCATCATATGTGAGATAGCGGTTAAAGATCTCTGGGAAGGGGATGGTGCCGGCCGCCGAGAACGCGACGTGTCTCCGCAGTCGATTGGATATGTTCATGAGGGAAATATTAGATAGTACAAATAGTACTGATAGTAGTGATAGTACTGATAGTACTGTACGTTGCTTCGTTGCGAAGTTAGGGCCGTGTGTTGGGCGACAGCTGTGCCGTGCGTGCAGCTTGGGGTGAGAGGGGTGAGAGGGGTGAGAGGGGTCACAGAATTGTCAAGTCAGAATTGAAAACGAGCTTGCTTCTGCTTGAGTGAAGACAGAAAACCGGCGACAAGGAGGCGTCTGGAGAATATGGACATATACATACCTACTTTGCAATGGGCACCTCAAGATAAGAGTCTCCCCTGGCACTCTCGCCGGTTTTCAGATCCTTGACAGCTCAGTGCCTTACGAAGTTGCTTCGTTCCCAGATCAGCTTGTGCACCACCTGCGTCGCCCCTTGCTCGCCGGTTTTGAAAAGTCTCTCTGGTAGGTGGGACTCGTGAGACTCGTGAGACTCGTGAGACTCGCGGAACTCAAAGTCTCAAATGCAGCTCTCCCATGCTCGCCGGTTTTTCTCTGCCCCCAACACCGTCCCATCCATCCTCCGATTCCTTGCCTTGGGTGAACATTGGAGCCGCCGAGAGGCAAGCTTCAAATAGCCCCGACAGAGGGGCCAGTTCAGTCGTAACCACGTAGTGAGCAACAAGCGATTGAGCGAGCTGACAACTTCGCACACCCTCTTTCTGATCACAACCTAACTTCGCACACCCTCTTTCTGATCACAATCGCAACTTGATCCAATCTTCTATTGTTGGTGGCCGCCATGACTGCACCTACAATGGGTGATGATTTTGCAGAAAGCCTGTCGCCGGAGGCGCTGTCCGACTACAACATCCGACTTGCTGCACTGCAAGCGGATATCCGTCGGTCCCACGCAGCCTCTGGAAGCTCGATGGCCACTCAGCCTGACCTCTTGCATCGGCATCGTCCCAAAACATTTCCCTGTATCAATGGCATATTTCGAGAAGAAGACTTTCATGCGCAGCACCTGCTTGCACAACTGCCATCTGGATTGAACCTTGACCTCTCTACCTCACCCATGGATTACGTGGGACAGGGTATGATCTTCGCAGCTCGATTCCTATGCGTCCTCTTGCGTCTACTGTACTTCGTATGCGTACTGAAATGCTCCAGGACTTGTTGGACCAGACATGCAACCGTCCACTGCAAACGGCTCGACATTGGTTCAGCCACAGCATATCTGGGCGAGCAACCCTGCAGCCCCCAACTCCAGAATCCCGTCTTCCAGCTTTGACAGCCATCCTCCACCAAAGTTCGATTTCGCGGAATGGGGGGTTTCCCTCCAACCGTTGTCAAGGGATGAAGCGCAAAATGTTGCCTCAAATACGTACACACCGTTTTCTGAGACTTCCATGATATCGGCTTCCCCAGTTGCCGGATACGTGCCGCAGCTGGGCAACACCCAACAGTTCCAACTCTACTCTACATCTAGCCACTTGCCCAATAATGAGAGAATTGAAGAACTCGATAGTTCTGAACAGACTCTCGGTGGCCGTACAAAACATCAAAGACAGGACTCCGGTGACAATGATTGGGACATGCAAATTGGGTTTGCAGCATCGGAACTAGAAAATGGTACGGTAGAGACCCAAGGCTCACACATGCTATCGCGTGGAACGACGCGATCCAAGAATACCGGCCGCAATGCGATCAAGATTAACGCGCGCATTGCAAAGAAGAGGCAAAGGGCAGCGAAGAGATTCCCGACTAACGAGCAAAAAATCCATGCAAATACAGTACGGGAAAAGGGAGGGCAATGCGCGAGATGTTCCAAGCAGAGAATTAAGGTTAGAGTCCACATATTTCTTGCTTTTGTGATGAGTGATTACTGACTCAGTTATTCTCAGTGTGAAATTGATCCAACAGACCCGGAGGGCAAATGCATGCCTTGCATTCGCCTTGCGCGCCTTGCGCAGCGTAAAGCAACTGGTGCGCGTCGAACTACCTTAGATGGACAGCCAGATTGTTTTTTCCCAGGGAGTATCACCGAGTTAATCTTGTCCCGCAATGATGTCGACCATGCGTATGGACGGCCGGCCTTCTCCAGAGAATTTCAGATCGGAATCGGGATTCTGAAGCCAATTGAAAGTTGGGATCCTGAGTTGAAGTATATCTGTCTCAGGCGTGGCTCCGGGCCAACGATTTCTTTCCCAGTTATGAAAGGACAAGCAATCGCTCGAGCAGATATTCCGGAATCAGAACAATTAATTTACGAATGTCCGTGGGCGTTGGCTGATTTTCCAGGAGCAGTTAAGCAGCTCGACGAATTCCTCTGGAAAAGCATTTGGATAGAGATATCCAATAAACTTGACCTCAAAGCAATGAGCCCTGATGTGGTTATTTTGGGTAAGGCGTTCCAGCTGGCTACCAAAGAGAAGGCGAGATAACACCTGATCCCAAATAAATGCCAAAACTAACATGATGTAGTCCGTGATACTGCAAAAAGCCCTAATGGTATGGAGTGGGAATCGTCATATTGAGGGAGGATGGCATTTTCACGGGCCCGAACTCTTGGGCCAACACACCAACCAAGAGGGCAAAGTTCTCCTCACCGAAGTCCCTATCTTGGATTCCGAGATTTCATCGATAATTGCCCTACATTGTCTTGCAACTGCCCAAAAGTCTCTCTTAGATACTATTCGGGGCCTTTTCAGTCAGAATAATGGATCCCGAAGGAAATACATGTTTGAACTATTTCTAGTCAACTTTATCCTGCTGGACAATTGCGAGCGTATTTTAAAGCATCAGAGAAGCTGGGCAAATTTCACTAAATCACAGGTACGTACCTACTTTACAAACTTTACGAACTTTTTTCTCATGGCTCGTAGTTTCGCTATACCCCACCAATGATGAAATTCGTTAGAGGAATCCTTCACACAGTGCAAGTAATACTTTGGTGGTGGCGGAGCGATACCAAAGGCCAATTCATATTCAGCCCCGAATGGGATCCACTTAGTAGGCCCAAAATCGCGGACTTCACAGAAGAACAACTTAGTTTCATCCGGGGTGTGGGTAAGATGGAAAGAATCAAGGGAAACGGTAAAACTTCCTCAGACCAGCCTCCCAGATAATTGGCTAAAAATCTTCCCAGCGCAATACTTTAATCAGCTGTTCCAGAATTGGGAGTATCACGACAGAGATTTCTGTTTTACTGGACAACTTTTCGTGCCGCCTGGGCTGCCCTTTACTGAGCGCTGGCTCACAATGCCTCCCCTGCCAGAATACCCATCGGCGCCAAATTCACCACCAATGTATGGCCCTGCTCGTCCAGGGCAATAATCACCAATTCTATCCAACATTCTCATCTAATGTGGTCTAAAGCTTTCCCAGGAGCTTTCGTTTCGAAATTTGGGAGAGGCGGGTATGTGGAATGCTGGTCAAGAGGACTGGAGCCCAGAGCTTGTTGTTTCGGGGCAGTTTCCCTTTTGTATTTTGGGAATTTTGTTTTATTTTTACAAAATGTAAAAAGTTCCTAATTATGCATGATGGATCTTGTTTTGGATGAATCATTTATAAATTGTCTCATTACCGATTGTTAAAGATGAGATTCCTAGAATGCAATATAGAAACGTGAGTCCTGCTTTATTTCCGTATACGAGTCTGCACCCTTTGCACATTTCCCCGGCTCCAAATATATTTACACTCATTTTGAACCATGGTATCTATACCAGCAGACACAAACATTGAATCTCTCACTACTGCCCGCCGAAGCACATTATCAAAGACTGCGAAAGATTGAGACACGCTGAAAGACTATCCCAGCCCCATGTTCTACCCTGATATCCTTCCGACTCGGTGTCAAGCTCTTTGATTTCGCTCCAATTGGTACACGAGGATTGTGTTGACAACGAAGGGCTCACTGGGGCTATATCGAAAAAGATGCCTATATCAACTGTCAAAAATGTCGCCCGTCTCGTATATATCTGGGAAGCGTTACTTTTTGAATATGTCTCGACTATACAAAATGGCTGAATTGGCAAATAGGGCGAGTTTGATGACATGATTATAAAGTTCAGAGCTGAGGCTCTTGATTTGCACGGAGGTGATTGCAATGAGGAAAATGTTAAGCCTCGAGTTTGTCGCGCTCCTGCCAATGCAGATTACACTCAGGATATATATCAATTTCCACGCAGAACAAAAAAGTTTCCATGATTCGTGTATAAGACAAGAAATATAAAACGTGTTCCTCGCGACCGGTTTTCAGAGTCTTATTCATCTCATTAGAGGGCATTCATGCCACACCCTGTAGCGTTCTGATAGGCCTAACCCATCCACCCGGTTTGTCAGATGACAGGGCTGGTCGGCCAAATTAGGGTTCAATTACAGCACGCCGGTTTTGCAGTCGCCCCAAAGTATTTTCGGATAGAGTCTTGCTTTACCGGTTTCTTCATCACCGACATAACCCTAAGCACCACCGGAAACTCTTGACCGGTCTCAGAAGCAAGTGCTTCTTTGAACAGATATGCAAGTCTGCATCCCCGTTTTGATATGTCTCGCCTGCGGGGAATGATTGTGACGACGGCAACCCAACCATGGCCACCGGACGTAGTATATGGTACTTTGAGTTGCCCTGCGCCATATTTCTCACGTGTCAATACATGATACATCATTTCAGAGACAAAACCGGTCGTATATTCACCGTAGCATTGGCCATAGTCCAGCATACAACCCTTCATTTTCTTTCGAACCTGACTGGGCATCATGCCAAGAGGCATCAAACTTCCCCTGCTATCCCTGATTTATGTAAGCTGCTTCCTCTGGATTACGACTCTTTAGATGAGAAAACCGGGAGGATTTCTTTTCTTGAGGTCATATGATGCAATAGACTCAACAACTGGAAAGCTGAGACTCCAGATCTGCATTCATGTTTTCTCCACTACCGCAGGTTACGTCTTGCCACTTTGCTGCGAGGCTTTTCACGACAACTGAATCTATATAGGTATGCTGCACGCAAAATCCTTTGCAAGTGCTTACGAATGCAAATCTCCTACCGAAAACTCGTTTCAATTGGTACACTGGCTGTATCTTGGAGCAAGCAAGACGAAGCTCGCCAGAAATCACCATGAGCACTTCTAAATATTGCTTCCCGTTCCTAAACTACAAGCACTTGGTCTTGGCAAGAAGAAACGCCGCCAGACTGATCGCCACTTACACAATACCGGGCTCCACAAGTCAGCGCTTCAGTTGGGTCCTCTTCCTGCTACCGACCATCCTGAAACGCCTGGATCGAAAGCTCGTACCGGTTGTCAGCCGGTGGTTGTTGTCTCTAAGTCCTTCAGCGGTCCCACTATCTAGTGGTAGATATCATTTCGCCCCGAACAACCTTCGCGGAGCATTCCGATATTCACGGTCTTCCACGAAAACTCTCCAGAGACAAGTGTCACAACTTGCTTGCAAGCGAGTCATCAAAACCGGAGAAGGATCACTGGGGTACAGATACTTCCAAATCGATGATTACGAGAGGTGAAGCGAGATTAAACACCCTCCGCTCATCCAGGGAGCTAACTTGCCCCTGACATCTGGAGTCTCTGCTTCCATTTGAAGCCCAATGTCACAACAGATAGCAGAGCGACAACGATGGATGGACATGATACGTTGCAGCAAGCTGGTTCTTCTAGCTAAAGCGGGAAGCATCGGTGGACCGGTTCCTCTCCAGAGCGCAGTGGCAGGTAGGATTAGGGGGTGCTTCAATATGATAAAAAAACCGGCGCCGTGACATGTCAGGCATCAAGACTCCAGGAGGCAATTGGGTATGAAGAAAGAGTGAGAGAAATTTTGATGATACTATTGAGGAATCGGGAAGAAGGTAGCGGGGAATTTGCTGGGTGAATGCAGGAACTAGTGTTAATTATTTAAGAAGCCGAGAGAAGAAGCCTTCAAATCGTCCATCATTGGTTTCAGTTGATGTTCTGTAGACTGTCAGTACTGTGCAGAGTACGTGAAGCATATTCTTGCCCTCAACGCGCTCCTCCCCCGAGACTTCTTGCCACGACTTTTCTTCAAGTCAATGCTTCTTTAATTATCTATCACACGCTTTATCCCTAAATAGAAACGCAATTGCCTCCCTCGAGCTCAGCATGTCTCACGCCATCTTCCACAAAAATATGCATACCCTTCCCGTCAACAAGCTCGATACATCACTTTCGCAAGTAAGTTCGACCATATGCACCCCCTTCAAGCCTCATTGCTTTACTCACTCAATCTACTGTTGTAAAATTAACAGTCAACTAACAATTCCCAAAGCGAATCCAAACCATCTCAGCTTCAGCAGTAGCTCATCCCCACACGAGCATCCCCAACCGAAACGGACACAATGGAAATGTTCCTATCTCTTTTCTGCTCCGCATTGTAGTAGCCAATGCAGGATGGAATGCCATGATCACCGCATTCGCTGTTTATTACCGAACGTCTTTGGCACTGAAACAGATAGATCAAACGCAAACTATTGTATGTCGTACATCCCTCTACTTAGTCCACCAGTGACCGGCGTCGAAACTTGGAATCTTATGCTAATACTCACAGGAGTGCTTTGTTATGAGGTTTTCTACAGAAACCGATGACTCTGGTGAAGGCGGCTCGGGCTCGGGTTCTGGTTCGGGTTCTGGTTCAGGCGGGCCGGGTACAAATCCGCCAGACACAGTACGTTCACTTCCCAGCTTGCCTCCAAGGACTATACTGCGTCCATATAGTACCCATCCCTATGTTTTAGCGTATTCAAAACCCAGCTGCTAACCTACTCATAGGGTGGTGGATACCAGAAATTGGTCGCTATGTTTCCTATTTCGCCTTGAGGGCCTAAACCAACCACTCCGGGTGGGACGATTCAGGACAAAGACTATATGAAGGCGTTTTGTTTCTTTTGATTCGAGAATTTTGATTTGGTTTGTAGGCAGTAATTAGCATCGAGCCTAGGTAGCATGCTGGTATAGCTGCCTTTCGGGACGTTCATAGGATTTCGCCAAGCGAGTCTCGCCCCCTTTCCTTCAACCGAGATGCCAAAGGCGAGGCGGGCCGGGCCTTCAAGAGATTCTGCTTAACCTGAAGGTCTGACTTCCATCGAGTACACATATAGTTCCTTTTTGTAACATCTACTTTACGAAAAATATCACGACTAGAGACATTGCTTCTATTAACTCCATACCAGAATCTCAAACATTTTACATATTTCAAGATCTAAAATTAATATTGTTACTAAACCAACGATATTCCAGGTCTACCGGGATATAAATAACCAAAGGCTCAATTATACCGTCTTCAAAAGCCCTCATTGTTCCACAACCGGGAACAGAATGAAAAGCTTTACGCAAGTGAATATGCTTCTTGTACTTTTTTTTTTTTTTTTGAAAACTCCCATGCAATAAGTACTATATTATTGCGAATGATCGAATAAAATACTTCATGGTATCAAGTTGGTAAGTGCCAAGGACAGGGCCACATATTTCGCTTCGCGACACCTTGTAACAGCAAAACCATTTACAAGAATCACTATTACGTACCACAGAACGCATCTGTGTATATATCACCTGCCAAATAAGGCTCTTGGTCGCCATCGATCTCTATTTACGTCGTCTTCGACAGGAAAGACCCACGCTGCCATCCAAACTACCTTTGAAGACCCCTCCCCCGAGATTGAAGCGTAATCTGATTGATCTTTGCTACTGGGTGCAGCTTATGAAACACCATGCATCCTGCCCCTTCTTTGGCAAACGTCACTACAAATCCGCTGGATTTGAGTGGCTAGAAATCCTGCATCCGCTATCGCACTGATAAAGCTTTTCCAGTCCCTGGGTTTCTCCAGAAGTTCTACTGGAGTGACAGGGAATAGTCGATTAAGAACTCGAATATTCTCAGCCCAGCCCACGATTCTTAGCCTACTAATCCGATCCTAGATTGATTATCCCTCAAGCTCGGACTAAGTCGGGTTTGGCGACGAAATAGCTGCTTGCTCTACTTTGAGGTGCTCCGAGACATTATCATATGACATTACAGCAATCCCCAACTCTGCGTCTTCTTCTGTGTGGAGTTTCGAACTATAATAGATGTCCCTTTAAACCTTTCCTTTGCTCCATGCCTTCCCCAAGGATATGGGCTTGCCGATGGGCCGATATTGCCTGACAGCAGCAAGGCAACTCGTATGTTGCTGCTATATCAGAAAGGCTAACCAGCATCCAGTCATCGAGCTTGGCTTTTTCTTCGAGTAGTGCGTTCTCGAGCCAGTCGTCCAGAAATGCGAAGAGCGTCCCGGCATTAAACATTGTATCGTCCTCAGGGTTTCCACACGATTGTGTCAAGCACTAGTTCAGAGGTCCATTGTAAAGGAGTTTTCTCATTGTTCCCATCTTTTGGGTGTTGAGTATAGCGGAGAGCTAATCACCCTGTGACTAATCCCAAATGTAATAATCTTGGAACGGAATGGATCGGGGTATTATATCGCTAAATGATTTCACTCGTTGTCAAAGAACATTGATGAGCGGAAGCTCAAGAATGACTAGCTGTGTAAAATTCGAATTTTGGGGGCAATTGACTTTCAGGATATATATTGTCACGAAATTTAGTATATGCCACCTTTTATTCCCTCCATGTCTTCAAAAGAAAGAGAGGAGGATATAAGTATATTTAATAGGGTCGTGGATTTGGAGGGAGGGGAAGTAACTGCTATAGCAAGAATAAGACAGGCCCTTGTTTTTAGAGGAGAGAATATTATTGAGTCTAAAAGAGGCACCTTAGAGGTTGAGAGTTGCTGGTTTGGAGTTCCCTGTTGCTCCGAGGATTAGCAGGTCCCTGATTGGAATGCTTTCTATATAGTAATTATGGGTTTAAACCCGCCGAAAATATCATCTCCAATACTATAGTGTTGCCTAAGATTATAAAAAAAAATTTCTTCATACTTTTACTAAAATCTAACTCGCGTCGCACCACCAACTAATAAGCGAGCAAGAAGCTACTCCATACCAAAACCAACGCTCTACATTCCCGGCCCTAATCCCCAACCCTTAAACAACAACAACAGTACCATACTAAACCAACACCCAAACACCCCACTTCACGACCCCGCATCGTCGTAATCGTGACCGTGATCCAGCGAAAAAAACAAGCTCGTGAAGAATGGAAATACGAAATACAGTCCGCAAAGGGAATGCATAACGCCAAGTCCGTATCTCGCCTGCTGCGCCCGGCGCCACGATATTTTTATGTGGGGCGGGAAAATTACCTGGAAAGAAATTGGGTGTGTGTTGGTTTTACTGGATCTGTATACTGTGGGTGCGGTATTGTGTAACTGGTGGGTAGGCTTGCTTTTACTTTTGAGGTTTGCAGGCAGGGCAGGTTAGTTTTTTCTTTCTTTCTCTCTTTGTGGGTTTGTTGGTTTAGGGGCTGGGGGGTGTGGTATTTGTAAAGCGGGATTTTGTTGGTGTAAAGTTGCGTTTGGTTGGAGGGTTTCTTGGGAGGTAGGTAATTATACATGTTAATTTACAAATCATGTTTTATTCTTGAAGAAATCAACCTCCACGGAGTGGCCCCCCGGGAAGGCCAGCGGAGCGTCATTGGGTCCCTGGATATTTACTTATGTCGGCTTCCTGAGATGCTTTTTTATTTTACGGAGTACTGGTTGGGAGGAATAGCATCAATACCCTGAATATACGGGCTTTTGAACAGTGGCAAGAAATGGACAAAGGGGGCTTGCAAAGCACAGCGCAGTAGTATAGTAGTAAAATGATTTTAGGCACTTGGGCTCATCAGCACCAGGTACAGTACTCTGTATACGGGCAAAAATACCGACTCTTCAATATATGCCTGATATTCAAGGTAAAATCAAAAGGGGAATGAATAGGGGAGGGAATCCGAGACCTTGGTGAAACTTTCCTCGGTGCAATTTTGCGAGCGGCGCAGCGACTCGGTGGGGAATTTACAAGTAGGGGGAGGCGATAGATTAATGCTGAGAGGTTTTTTGGTTGCTGTTTTTCAGTAGGCATTCATTGGCTTGCTATGTTGAATAATGTAAAGTGCAGTACAGTACGTATGATACTTAAGTCTGTACTGTAATAGAGAGCGGGAAGGCGGATGTTTGGGTTGGGTTGGTTTGGTTTGGTCAGGTTGGCTGGCTGGTGGTGGGGAGACCTTGGAGATATTTTTAGAGTGCCGAGGGCGAGGACGAGGACCGTTAATACTTCGTACAGTAACGGGCGCCACTCTCTCCAAGTCAGGTGGGTACTTTGTTCTCAAGTAGCTAGCGCAGCCTCTTTAAATAGAAAATACGCAGCGGACTACCCCTGATGCGGTAAATACGAGAAAGAGAAGAAGCTTCTAGCGTGCTGTTGTTGGTTACTTTGTTATTGTGGGTGGATTGCCTTTGGAAGTGTGGCGGGCGCAGCCACAGTAACTCGTAAGCTACAATACAGTACTGTACTGAGGTAAGGGGTCGCCGAGCTAATGCCAGACACTCGGCTGTCGCCGTCATAGGGAGGTTTTTGGGTTTTTGTGAGCAAGAAGGGTCCTGTCAGGGGGCAAAGTGCTACAGTACAGGACTATACTGTACTGTACTGTACTGTACTGTACTTGCAGTTCTGATGCACGCACGATGCTCCCGGCGCTGTGCAGCACTGTACAGCACAGTACAGTACAACGCCAGAGATAGGCTGGACGATTGCCGAGGCTTTAGTCAGCAGGCCTGCTCTTGTTTCACCAACAAAACAGACGGGCCACACAGTAAGAGAGGACGAGAGAGAAGGGAGCTGGTTCAAACGAAACGGCCAGAGGAATAGGAGAGAGCAACAAGCAAATGAGATGGTACTGAAGGAGAGACTCGAAGAGTCCAAGAGAGTGACTAATGGGCGCATACAGTAACGTCCCATTGTGGGGTGAGTCGGTGACGAGATGGGTGCTTCGACCACCAGTACGAAGAGCGACGTCGCTAATGCTGGGCCCTTTCGTACCTGCGTTGGTGCCATCGTGATTCGTGATCGTGATGGTGTATCCCTATTTACTCCAAGGCTCTCCTGTACTGTACACGAAGTATGCCCCGCACGGTACGAAGTACAGTACAGTACAGTACACGCAGTACGAGGTCCACTGTCGCAACCCCGGCAATACCTCCGTGATCATCTTGATCATCCAGGGGGCAATCAATGTCCCTCCAGATGGTGCGTTCGTGTTACTGGTGCAGTAAGTCAATATTTAAGCCGTCAGGGCCAATCACGTCCAGGGTGCGAGGGCGTGATACATGGCCCGTTTGACCTACCCTGGCAACCTCCCGGCAACCACCCCTTGCTCTGCATTTACCGTAAGGCTGTGCAGTCAGATTGCTTTATTAACTGTCGCGCCCTTCCCTCAGACAACACCTCTCTCTTCTCTCTCCACTCTCTCTATATCCTCGAACTTGATTCACTCCCGTCACCTTCTCCTTCCCTTCCACAAACATCTTCATCACCTTTCCTTCGTTACTTCCTTAATACACTCGTTTTCTTGACGCTTGACTCTCGACTACTCTCGTATTCCGGCCTTCAACTTCCTCGTCCTCTACCCCTGAGCGACCGCTTCAAATCAGCCAAAACAACAACAACAGCAATAAGTGCGAAAACACCCTCACATACACAATGCTCGCCTCTTCTCTTTCAGCAGCCGTTGTGGCGCTGTCTGCCCTGACTTTGGTCAACGGTCAGACCTTTACTGACTGCGATCCTACCAAGAGTATGTTCTATTTACATCCATCCTCACCTTCCCCTTCATTGCGAATCCTGACAATATTCTAGAGGTCTGCCCCGGTGACCCAGGACTCGGAAAGGACAAGCCACTCACCACCGACTTCACCAAGGGGGCATCGAGCGACTGGAGCTTGGCGGATGGCACATCCATGAGCTATGATGGAACCAACGGCGCCCAGTTCGTGATCAAGTCAGCCACAAGCGCACCCACCATGTCTACCAACTTCTACATCATGTTCGGTACCGTCTCCGTCACGATGAAGGCTTGTGCTGGAGTTGGTCTCGTCAGCTCCTTCATTCTCGAGTCCGACGATCTCGACGAGATTGATTGGGAATGGCTCGGCTCCACCGATTCCTCGGTCGAATCCAACTTCTTCGGCAAGGGAAATACGACTTTGTATAACCGCGCCATCTACCACGATGTCTCTACCCCCATCGAGTCCTACCACACCTACACCATCGACTGGAAATCCGACAAAACCGTCTGGTCCATCGACAATGTCCCCGTCCGCACCCTCGTGTACTCTGACCCCCTTGCTCTCGGCGGCCGTGGCTACCCCCAGACTCCCATGCGCATCAAGATGGGTAACTGGGTTGGCTGCGTTGATGCCTCTAACCCAACCACGAGCGGTACTTGCCAGTGGGCTGGTGGACAGGCGAAGTTCGATGCCAACACCGCTTATACCATGTCCGTCAAGTCTGTCTCTATCACCGATATGGGCTGTGGGGGAGACTACACTTACACGGATATGAGCGGCAGCTTCGACAAGATCAACACCAACTGCGACGGCTCTAATTCCGGTTCCTCCTCTAGCGGCGTCGTTTCTTCTTCCTCCTCTTCTGCTTCTTCCGCTTCGTCTGGTTCCCAGACTGCTAGCTCGTCAGCCTCTGCTAGCTCGGCTAGCACTACTGGTGGTGTCCTAGTCGAAACTTCCACTGGAACTGCTACCAGCTCCGGGTCCAAGCCTACTACCTTGGCTAGCGTGACTGGCACTGGAAGCACAGCCGGGTCGACTGGCTCCTCCTCCACCTCATCTAGCCCAGCGGCCCAAGCTACTACCTCCGCCGGTGACTCTTTGAAGCCCAAGCAAAGGTACGGCGCTATCGACGTCGCGGTCATGGTTCTCGGTCTCGGTGTTGGATATCTCGTCATGTAAACCTGTACAATCAGCAATTGGAATTTTAAGAGGAATGGATATGGATTTCTTAGGTCAGTTGACCAAAATGCATTTACAGCGAGGGCGCCGACAAGGCGATAGCATTCCGTGTTTCGATATGAGGGGGGCAGCATTTGCTTTGATACCAAGCGTTGTTGAAAAGGGGGCGAGATGATTGATTGCAGGACATTTGATTCATTTGCATTATTAAAGAGGGGAAGCATGCACATGGATGGCTCGGCGTGGCTTTAGAGGGAGTTTACAACACAACATTGTGTATAGAAATACCTACCTAATAATATCCAACTTGCTGAACAAGCAGTTGAAATAAAAAAGAATCAAAATATCTTTTCTTATTAAACAAAGGCTTGAAGCGATTTCTACTCTGAGCTTCCAGCTCCTGGCTTCCCCGTCAGATAGTAAAGCGACACTTGACATCCTAACATTATAACCTAACCCACCTATTCCTCCCACACACACTCTCCGTCCGTCCATCCATCCATCCATCCATCCATCCATCCATCCATCCATCCATCCATCCATC